>OZ059784.1:3740219-3831290 GCA_964057025.1 Standfussiana lucernea
ACAGTCATGCATCTTAACCACTTTTATTTTGGAAATCTAAATTTTGCGTATATTTATGTTAGGGCTCAGCAACCGAGGGTTTTGAAGATAATGATTAAAAATTATACATAATATTGATTAAGCTAAGAAGCCACCGACATCTTTTAGAATAGAATAGAATATACTTTATTGTACACCAAAATTGATACAGAACGGTTTACAAAATCCAAATCAAATCAATCTATTTAATCTTTTAATGATTTTACTTTTTGTATCTCAATACTTTTATAGTTCGATTGCGCAAATTTTCCACCGAATATCAAAATGGTTTTCTATACCTTATTCTGAATACAATAACTATATTTTAGCGATATATCAGTAGAGACGCTATAGTGGCCCGACTCCCATTCAAATTTGGACAATCTCCTTTAAAAGATTTTTTGGATAAAGAATTGTTTTGTTCATCAGAAAAAATCAGAAAAAAGAAAAGCAAGTAAAAGATGTAGCCGCGCAAAATCGCTTTTTACTCAAAGCAATAGCCATGATTTCTCATTAGAGGCATTAGCTCAACCTCTCGATCAAGAACTTGAGGATAACAACTTGGTTTCGTCAGATCAAAAACATTCGGATAGTAAGGGTTTGATACTTACTAATCAGATACCAGGGTTTCAAACAATATTGGATTCTATTTCCCCTGTAGATAGTATGATATTATCACCAAGTTATCAATCAAGCTCTGAATCCCATTCATCTATGACTAGTCACGTCCAGAAAGTTACAACTACAGCTATGAGTAGGATATTATTGGGCATTCTACCCCACCTTCCGTTCCATCGGCTCACTCCGTTCGCCTCGTCACTCTCGGTGGAGTAGAATGCCCAATAATATAAATGAAATCCTACATAGCGCAGTAAAATACTGGTTCGGCGCCTATTCCACCCGGTGGATTAAACAGTGTAGTAAAATACTGGTTCGATGCTTATTCCACCCGATGGAGCGGAAGGAGGAGTATGAATTCCTAAGTGCAGTAAAATACTAGTTCGGCACCTATTCCACCATTTTAGTTCTAAAACTCAACATTACCTTGTTAACTTATTTTACCTTGATAACTTATTACCTTATTTTACCTTGATACTTTGTTACAATGAGTTATAAATGTCAATGTAATAAATTATTGACTCATTATTAATATAACCGTTTCAAGCAGTCGTCATGAAATTTGTTAAACAACCACAATCGTTACACGTAAACAAACTTTGTGTTCATTCTCAGGAGACTGGTTTTCGCCATGGAGAATTATTACCTAAATCGGTACGATGCATCATTTGCGGGCCGTCAAATTGTGGAAAAACTAATTTATTAATTGGCCTTCTTATACACGAGAATGGTTTAAGATTTCAAAATGTTTATGTTTATTCGAAAACCTTGCAACAACCTAAGTATGTTTTTTTAGAAAAAGTCTTGCAACGAGTACCAGGTGTTTCATTTCAGAAATATCATGAAAATGAGCAAGTACTGAGTGTTCAGACCGCAAAACCGAATTCTGTAATTGTATTTGATGATGTTGCTTGTGAAAATCAAAGTAGTATGCGTGATTATTTTGCTATGGGGAGACACAAATTCATCGATTGTTTTT
Source organism: Standfussiana lucernea (assembly GCA_964057025.1). Lineage (NCBI taxonomy): Eukaryota > Metazoa > Arthropoda > Insecta > Lepidoptera > Noctuidae > Standfussiana > Standfussiana lucernea. Next base: position 3,741,835 of record OZ059784.1, read on the forward strand.
ATCTAAATCAGACGTATAGTAAAATCCCTAAGCAATTAGTAAGAGACAATGCAAACCTAATCGTACTTTTTAAACAAGATGAAAGAAATATGAGACATGTTTATGAAGAACACGTCAACACTGACATGCCATGGATTGAATTTCGTGAAATGTGTTCAAAAATATGGAGTATACCTTTCAATTATCTTGTAATTAACAAAGATTGTTCCAAAAACAAAGGATGTTATAGAAGTCAATTTGACACGTTTGTAGTCTTTGACTAATAACACGAATGCATATATAAGGTTATTACCTGCCTGCCATTATTATTCACCCTACAACGCTAAATCAATTACGACCTATTTTATTAATATGGAAAAATCATTAAAACGACAAATTGTTGATGCGGCAGAAGCTGTGAAGATAAAAATACGAAAAATGAGAGATGCTGAGATTAACAATAAACAAGCACTGGAATCTGTTTTCAAACCTGTAACAGAACCTCTCAACCTAATTGCTAATGCTAGTAAGCAAACTCCTCCCCTGCGTGCTAGTGAAGATTTTGCTGATGGTCCGTTTACTAACGAAACTGGTAGTGCAGGAAGCAATGATAATAATGGTGATGAAGACAAATATGAATCCGATATCAACAGTAACTCTTCATATGAATCAGTAGTTGAAAGGAATCAAGACTATGATACGTCATCCTGGTCAGTATCTTCAGAAGCGTTGGTAGATATTCCATTTGGGGTTAGAGCAGACCACGGGAAACTGATGTTAGGTTCTGCTTGCATAACGATCAACGATCAATACATCACGGTGGTTGGACGTAAATACCGAAATACACCTGGTTTAAAACAGTTGTTGCTTAAGAAAGATGTAGACCTAAGTTTGGTTACAGATAGTGATATGCAAAATTATAAATCGATGCTACTTGATACAAATGCACATCGTCGAGACTATGAACCAAGTAAACCAATAAAAAGTAACAAAGGACAAAAATATTTGCAAGTTATTAAACCTCTTTTTCAACTGAAGAAGACAATTCAGGGAAAAGGTCTACCGTTGATAAAAAGGTGGAGAAAAAACGTAGACTTAGTGTACTGGGATGATCCTAACGAATTAGTGGAAAGGTTGAAATTATTGATTGCGTCTAGAGATGCTGGCAACACAGGATTAGATAATGAAATTATATCTATCATTGAAGAATTACGTGAAAGTAAAGTTATAAATAAATAAGTATTTAAAAATGTGTTTATTTTACTATCATCCTCTCAAAACAACACACCTTAAACATGAACGTAGACAAATTTGGACACTACATTCACAAAAGAATGCGTTTATCAGAGTTATTTGAGTTTAATGAGAATGCACTGGTAAAATCAGAAAACGGAGATTTTGATTTAAAAACATCAAGACTGAGAGGAATTAGATCTCCAGTAGAAGCAGACGATGCTGTGAACAAGGATTATGTAGATCTATTGAATGCTAATACCATAAAAGAATTAAATAATCTAGTTGTAAACAAGGATTATATAGATCGATTGAATGCAAAAATGATGAAAGAACTTAATAATTTGATTGGTACATTACGTTCACAAATCATAAAAGATGCAAAGGATACAGTTCAAGCTACTTTAAAAGCAAGGATACCTGAGGTTTCAACTCATTTGCAAGATAAGTTTTATACTAAAGCAGTGGTAGATAAATTACTTCAAAAAACTTCGTAATGACAAAACAGCAAATTGTGAATGAAATACACAAAGGGGTACGGAGAAATTTCCTTCGACGTTCTGTTATTTTGAAAGGAATCAACGACTTATGGCAAGCAGACTTGATGGACATGCAAAACCTAAAAAAGTATAACAGAGGTTACAATTTCATCTTAGTGGTGATTGACTGCTTCTCAAAGTATGCCTGGGCTGAACCGTTAAAATCAAAAAATAAATTTGATGTTACTCGTGCATTCGAACATATACTGCTTAGCAGTCGTAATAATCCGGTTAACTTGCAAACTGACATGGGGACCGAATTTTATAACATCACTTTTCAAACGCTTATGAAAAAGCATAACATTAACCATTACTCATCGTTTTCTACTAAAAAAGCATCAATTGTAGAGAGACTGATTAGAACTGTAAAAAATAAATTATATAAATATTTTAGTCTCAATGGAAACTATAAATGGTTAGATCTACCATTGGAAGATACATTGAAGAGATATAACAACACAAAACATCGCACTATTCAATTTAAACCAGTAGATGTAAATAAAAGTAATGAACAAGTAATCAAAGAAAATATTAAAAAAATAAACAAACATGATTTAGTTCCGTGGAAGCCTAAATTCAAAGTTGGTGATTGTGTCCGTATAAGTAAATACAAACATAATTTTGAGAAAGGTTATACTCCTAATTGGTCGACTGAATTATTTATTATAAAAAAGGTAAATAAAACCTTACCAGTAACATATCACATAGAAGATCGACGAAAGCAAGACATATTAGGAGCTTTTTACGAACAAGAACTGCAAAGATCTATTTATCCTGATGTATATTTGATAGAAAAGGTTTTGAAAAAGAAAGGAAATAAATTGTATGTTAAATGGTTAGGTCTGAACAGTGCAGAAAACAGTTGGATTGAAAAAGCTGCAATAATGGACTAAGATATTATATAACCATTTTTCATTTGAAATCCGATCATTATAATTTGAATAATGCAAGGGGGTGGACTAGTTAACGGCATAATTAATAATCTACCATTCGAAGTTCATTTGCCAGGATACAATTATTGCGGACCAGGAACCAAACTTCACAAACGCTTAGCGCGAGGTGACCGAGGTGTAAATAAGCTAGACGAAGCTTGCATGCAACACGATATTGCGTATACAAACCATACAGACTTATCAAATCGTCACAAAGCCGATTTAGAACTACTCAACATGGCTAAACAAAGACTTAAATCAAAAGATGCAGGGAAAGGTGAAAAACTAAGCTCTTGGCTAGTTAACAAAGTTATGAAAGCGAAATTAAAGTCTGGATCCGGCATTAAATCATTTAAAAGCTTAGTTTCAAAAATAAAATCGAAAATTAAGAAACTCAAATGCAAAGATAGTAAGACTTTAATAAAAGCAGCTTACTTAGCCGCAAAAAAGTTATTTCCAAACATTCATCATCGAATTCGAGTACCCCGAGTAATACCCATACCAAAGACTGGGGGAGTTTTGCCTTTAATTCCAATTTTTGCTGGTTTATCTGCTTTAGGAACTTTAGCTGGGGGTGCAGCTGGCATTGCAAAAACCGTCAATGATTACAAAGCAAACAAACAAAATTTACAAGAAACAGAACGACATAATAAAGCTATGGAGGCTTTAGTGTTGGGTAAGGGTTTATACATTAAGCCGTATAAAAGTGGTAAAGGATTGTTTATAACATCTTCAAAAAACTGAAAAATATGCTACCCAATCGACCTCTAACTAATGTAGACATCCGAAATTATTCAAGAGACATCCCATATTTTCGTGGGATCTACATGAAGGATCAACTACCTCGGAAGCCGAAACGCATTGAATGTGGTATCGTTAACTTAGACAATTCTAAGAACGAAGGAACGCATTGGGTAGCTTATGCTAAAGTATACAATCACTGTGAATACTTTGATAGCTATGGAAATTTAAAACCTCCCATGGAATTGATGCAATATTTCAAAAATTGTAATGTGTTTTATAACTACACAAGATATCAAAAATTTAACGCAGTCAATTGTGGTCATTTATGTTTAAATTATTTGTGGAGTTTTTGGAATAAAAATGTAATATAAAATATATACTTTTCTTTCATTTCAATCATTTGCAAGATGTCACTCACTTTGTCGATAACTGGAGACTCGTCAGTGTTAACTACATACTATCCTAATACGTTGCAACTAGATGGAGAATATGAGTGTGCATTATTGCACTTTTCAACATTTAATTCTATTCCAAACATTGATAAAAGTAATAATAAGTTCTATTATGGCATTAATGAAGTTATTGAAATACCGGAAGGCACTTATGAATTACAAGATGTCAGCGATTATTTAAAATCCGAAATAAAAGATGCAGCTATCAAACTACGGTGCAATAATAATACATTAAAAACTACAATATTTTGTACAAAAGACATTAATTTTATCAAAGAAGACTCTTTTAGAAGACTATTAGGATTTAATAAACAAATCTTGAAAGCAAATAAATGGCATGTGTCACAGTCTCCAGTCAACATTCTACCTACGACCGTAGTCAGGATTGAATGTGATATTGTAAGCGGTTCCTATGTAAACGGTGAACCCAGTCATATTATTCACGAATTTGCACTTAATGTGCCACCTGGATACAGGATCATAGAAATCCCGAAGAACGCAATATACTTTCCAATCAATCAAAACAACATAAGCTGCATACATATCAGGTTGTTAGATATAAACAAACGATTAATCAATTTACGTGGTGAAGAAGTGCAGGTGTATCTGCATCTTAGAAGAAAAAAATGATTGATTACAATAAAAATGTGTCTCAACAAGTTAAGAATATCAGTTCTGCTCGAGCTACCTATCAAATAAGACCTCTATCTAAGAAGAAAATAAAATTAACTAAAGACAATAAAGCATTCCTTAGAGCAATTGGATTGCTAAAATGAATATCTTAGACGTTTTATCCGCTCCTACTTGCGATACTACTATAGAAGGAATCGAATTTCATTCCTACAAACCCTATGTAACGAGTTTTAACAGGAACGATGAAATCCGCATATCTATCAACCAACAGGACTTGTACATATTACCATCAGCTAGCACCCTATATTTGGAAGGAACTGTTAACGTTACCAAAAAAGATACGAAGGACAAAGCTACTAGTGTCAATTTCACGAACAATGCTCTACTCTACTTGTTCCAAGACATTAGGTATGAGCTAAATGGAGTGGAGATTGACAAAATAAAAAATGTAGGTATAACAACAACCATGAAATCACTAATTTCAATGAACGAAAGTGAATCAAAAATGTCTAATGCTTGGGGCTGGAATATTGATGGTATAAAAAATATTGATGGAGGAAGATTTTCTGCTTCAATACCACTTTGTAACCTCCTCGGTTTTGCTGAAGATTTTAAAAAAGTCGTGATAAATAGTAGACATGAACTGATATTGTTACGAAGTAATACTAATTTGAACGCTGTAAAACTGAATACTGGCGAAGTAGTGGATGATGTTCAGATTAATAAAATCATATGGCGCGTACCGCATGTTAAAGTATCAGACAAAGAAAAAATTGGTTTGTTAAAAGTATTAGAAAAAGATCGCCCACTTCAAATGATATATAGAAATTGGGATCTGTACGAATATCCAGCTTTGCCTAAAACTACAAAACATACTTGGTCTATCAAAACTTCATCTCAAATAGAAAAACCAAGATACGTTATTATCGGGCTACAGTCAAATAGGAAAAGCAATGCAAGTTCAGACATGTCTCAATTCGATCACTGTCATGTTCGAAACGTTAGAGTGTACCTCAATTCAACTTATTTTCCGTATGAAAACCTAAATGTGAGTTTTGCTAATAACAGAATCGCTTTATTATACGAGCAATACACCAGATTCCAACAGTCGTATTATGGACGTCGTCCGGAGCCCATATTAAGCGAAAAACAGTTTAGAGATTTAGCACCGCTGTTTGTCATTGATTGTTCTAGACAAGCGGATAATCTAAAGACAGGTCCGGTTGTGGATGTGAGAGTAGAAATTGAGAGTGATTCAGAGATACCAGATAAAACTTCAGCATACTGTCTCATTCTGAACGATTGCATTGTTGAATACAAACCCTTAAGCAGCATTGTCAAGAAGATATCATGAAGGCGGATACCATTATAGTGGAACTCCAAGGATTTAAAGATTCTATAAATAATTTTATTGTCAAAGAATTGGCCATTGCGAGTCAGGATCATACACAGACGTTCTTGGTAAAACCACCATATTCATTCCATTACCTAACACAAGAAGAAAAAAAGCAGGTGAGGTGGTTAGAAAGAAATCGAGGAATTTACTGGAGCGAGGGTTACATAGACTACAAAGAGTTTCAACGTGTAATTTTACCATTCTTAGAAAATAAAAAAATTATCACAAAGGGTTTGGAAAAGATTAAATGGATTAAAGAGTTATGTGCAAACTGTGAAGTTATCGACATAGGTGAGAAGGGATGCCCTAATTTTTCAGAATTAAAAAGAAGGTTTTGTAAAAATAAAATTGATTTTAATTGTGTGAATCATAAAATGAATTGTGCGTTGAATAATGCTATCTGTATAAGGAAATGGTATTTTGATAATAACATGTCTGTATTTAATTTATTTTAATTATTATTGTGTTGAACAGTTAATAAAAAATGTCTATCTACTTATGAGTGTTTTATTTAGTATAATCAGGGTAACCTACATAACAAACTTTAAATTAGCTGCAGTAACATGATATAATTATAACATGTAAAATTTAAATTTAATTATAAAAATACTGAAAGCAAATAACCTACAATTATACATCACACTAGAGCTAATTTAGAGTTCGAGTATTAATAAGTAATAAAAAAACGTAAATTAAATTATGAAAGAATATATTTTTATTTACTTTTTTACATTATTTGCAATTATTACAATCTAATTATAACTACCTACCCAAAAATAATAAGTACAAGATAAAATACAAAGAGTTAATTGCAGTAAAACATATATAATTATTTCATATTTAACATTTTATACATTCAAAACACTAAAGAATAAGAAAGCAAATAAATGGTATACATTCCTAATATTAATATACCCAAATAACTAGTAGATTACTTACATAATTTATTATTACTTATTACTGCAAATTTTACACAACAACTTATAAAGTAGGTACGTACAAAATAATGACACCAGTTAATAATAACATCTATCTCCACAAAGTTTTTTTGATATTTTATTAATTAACGATTGCGTCTCATCCATAACATGATCCACTGATTCAGTCACTACATACTGCACACTTAACATTACCATGTCCTGATTATCACTTGCAGGTTCTTGTTGTTCACTGATATCCAACACTTGTACCTGGATCAGTCGTAAACCTTTTTTCTTCTCATTGTTTATCAGGAATGATTGACTTGTATGCAGATATGGCTTCTGTTTTAGACACTCCCGTCTTGTTCTAGGCTTCTTGCTGGCAGGTTCGTAGTCTTGTCTTGCTCTAGGCTCCTTGTTGACAGGTCTTTGTTGTTCAGGGATATGCCAACTTAAACTCGGAGTCGGATAACCTTGAGCGTATTGTGAGAAGTCGATAATATCTGGAGAATCACACATTGTCAACGATCTGAAACAAACAAAATAATAATTAACTAAATTACATAAAAAAACATGATGAAATAATCTTATAAGTAGATGGGTACTTGTACAATACTTACAATTTCGTTTCGTTTTTACTCGATGTGATATGACCGCTCCGGCTGACTGTCTAATGATGGATGTTACTCAATAATATGCAATTAGACTCCATAAAGCATTATGCTGTGATTCAATTTCATGTTTCAACATGTTCAAGCTTGCGCCCGAGCACCTGTTCGGTGTCAAATTCTGCACCGCGCGTGCTTCTTCAAAGCAATCCAATATTTTATCACATTTTCGACGACACGTTTGGCGCATTGGTTATGAACTCGTCTTGATGCATCACAATGGTAAGTATTAGGTTATAAGCGTGTTGCTAGCTGCGACTAATTGCGCCAAATTAGTGTCGCGGGTTCGATTCCCGCACGGAACATACAATAAGTATTTGTTCCGGTCTGGATTTTGTTTTCATGTTTTATTTTTTCGTCATTATTTAATTTAATATAAATAATTACAATATTCTGAAAAAATTAGCAAATATCAGCCTGGATCAAAACATGATTGTATTGATGCACCGTGACTTTGTCATCAATCAGGAATGGAAATGAAACAGATATAATTGTGATCTTAAAATACTATTTATTTATTACAAATAAAAGAAAACATCATGTTCATGCGGCACGACATTTCATACAATTTTTAAAGTCCGAAGTTTTGGAAATGAATAATAAACATGATTTAATAAACATGATACGTCTAAGTAGGATACGATATAAAAAGTTAGTAAATATTTTAGTATTTTTTACGAAATGTCGCGTAAACATTCTTAAAATTAATTAACTACTAAATAAGTTCTAACATTATTTGCTACAAGTAAAAAGATAATAATATCTATTTTTAAATCTATTTGGCACCAAGAAAATATATGTTTTACAATTACATTACACATTACTTGTATCTGGAGCCTGCTTTAGGTAATAGTCATTAGTAGGTACTTACATAATATTTCGTCTTTACATTTAGGACGTTATCTAAAATACATTGTAAAAAATGTATCTACTGTAATTACTTACATTTAAAAATAATGGTAACGCATTACATAAATATGGTTGCGTTACCCCAGGCTAAAGTAGAAACTTTATCAAACGATAACAATCGTTTATCATCATTGTTTGAAAGTGCTATTTTATTTACATCCTGAGTGTATATTTCATGTTTTATTGATCTGAACAATACATTTTTTTTGCGAATTACATTGGAATTGTACAAAACATTTTTATAATCTAACATATTTAAATTTTTAGTAATACATTTTTTTGTACCTTTTGCCTTTTTAATTGTTTTGTTTAACGTTTTAATACAATAAAGCTTTGAGCGCAATCCTACGAATTCTTTGATAATGTTGCCACCCATTTCATCCTTAAACAGTCCTGGAACCTTCTTATTAATAATTGGTAAGTTATAGTCATTGTTACAGTCATAATTGCTGGTATCCAAATACTTTAGAAAATGGAGCTTAAAGTCTTTGTAAACATCATTACTCTGTACATCATATACTAGACTATCTGTGTCAGTATAGCACAATTCAATTCGGTTACCATAAAAAGGTTTTATGATAGAGTAGTGAAAGTCGTACATGTGAGTCTTAGATAATTCTAATACTGCAAACCCTATGTAAATTGGTTTATCAAGTATAATACGTACAGGTTTCATTTGGATTGCCACTAAATCATCAGAAAATACAGAGGTGCTATGAAAATATGGACTGGCTATCAGTTTTTCAGCACAAGCAGTCTTTTTCGTTTTATTGTTCGAGTCACACCACTTGTTTACTAACTTAACGTCTATTCGATGTTCATTATTTTCCAGGGTCTTTCCAAAAATACTATTGTTCAACAATTTGAAAAAATCTTGTTCAAAAGTTGACTCTGCTTTTTGACGTAACTGGGTGTTAATATCAATATATTGCTTTAAAAAACAACTTTGCTTAAATATAATAGCGCGATGGATCCTTCTCAATACTAAACCGTGCTGTAAACATTTTTTTAAATGTACGTAATGAATAACATAGTGATATTTATCATACAAATTTGGTATTAGCTTTTTATTCTTACCACCAGGTGGCAAGCATTTTTCTGAACAAAAGGGAAAGTCATTGTGTTCCATGTGCAATTTCTCCGGATATATTAAATCAACTTCAAGAATGTAACCGTTTTCCGCAGTATCACTGATGTCTGCTAAGTTCAATTGTAAAAAATCAATTTCTTGTCTATTTATAAATCTAAAATCGGAATAGGGTAGGGATTGACACATGCTATAACCGTATAAATTGTTACAGTCTAAATAAATTATAAATGAATTTGGAAGGGTTGGATCGTAAGTATCTAAATATTTATGATTGGCTTTGACATGTCTTTTGGAACACATACAAACACCTCCTCGAATACCTTTTTGTATCATTCTAAAAATTTCAACATCACTAATCAATTCTAATCGAACTCCTGTTTTTAAAAGCATTGCATCAAAAGATAGACTTGGTGCTGTAAGATAGAACGCGGGATCGAGATTGTAATGTAGTTTACAAGTTTTTCGAAAATTTTCAAATACATCTGTTAGCAACAGAACATCTGTTTTGAGATATAAATCTGTGTACATACCCATGTTTTGAATATTAAATACTGACCAAACAGATCGAGCGTGTTCATAGTCTTCGTCGTTTATTGTTTCATTAGTTATGGAGTTAAAAAAATATTTTTTAGAGGGTAAACACATATCTTCATAACGTTCCCATTGAGACATATAGTCATATGGATACACTCCCTTGCGCGTCAGTAGGTTAAATTGTTTTTTATTAGGAAAATAAGATTTTAATTGTTTAAAGTCTTGTTTTTTCATTGTACTAACCAACTTTTCTAAGCTAGTTCCTAAAAACTTGAAAGAATCTACAAACCGTACCTGGATGCTTTCCCCGGTAGAAATCGGAATAAACTTAGTGAATGAAATATAGTTTTCTTTTGTTTTAGGTATCACTTTAATAGATCCAGGAGCTTCACCTAATTCTTTTATAAAAAGATGACAATCGTATCCGGACAAATTATGAAAAAATACTGGCAAAAATGTTGGTAGTTTGTATTGTAAGTTACAATAACTATGAGCTGCGCCACGATATTTACCAGTCAAGTGACAATGATCGCGAACCCTATCGCCGAACAAGAACTGTTCACAAATATGACATGTCATCGCGTTTTCAAAGTCGTGAGCATTATCATTTGAGTAAATCATAGGAGCGTTATTTTTTAAAATATCGTAAATTTTTTTTGAATCTTTGTAGATAGACTTCACAAAATTTGATACACAATCCAAGCCGCGATAAGAAACGTAACGATTGTGACTTTCGTCTAGCGTACACGTGATATGATAAGCGAAAGCTACAGGCACATGTCGCTGTCGCGTTACAGTACTCGCCTTAGTGGGGTCAGGGTCACAAGATTCATACCGTTCTAGCATTGTTTCAAAATCTGCGTATATAACAAATGGTACAATTTGCTTTCTATTATAATTTTTAAACTGTATGCAAGAACCCCTTGGAGGTAGTTCAGTGGCGACCCCGCCACAACTATGCGAACTAAGATTATCGCATGAATTAAAAAACATTAAACAAACGTCACAAAAGTACAGTTTACTGTGGTGTTTTGTTATTTGATTTTTAACAAGTCGCGGCAAGTCTTTAATGAGACAGTAATGTGACAAATCATCTCTTTCTAAATAAAGTAAATGAATCACTTTTCCGTTCAAGGCTTTTGGTTTGTAAAGCGGTCCTATGACAGTATCATTTTTTAAACCATAAATGTAAATGCAAATTTCGGGGTTATTCACTTCGAACCGCGCAATATCTGAGAAATTCACTGGAAATGACATGTCCTTTACATTTAACACGTTACGAAAATCAGGGTAAGAAGATACTCTTTCAGGGTGACTCTTAGCTGGATATAAAGCAGCAACAACAGACCATAAAAAACAATACTCGTCATTATTGTGGATATTAACACATGCTTTTTTCGATTTTATTGCAGAAGGCAATTCGATAAAGCCCGAACCGCGTAAGGGTTGATATTTGTTAACATTGACTTCCAAATGAGAACTGCTCAAGAACGTCCACCCACTGTCTCGGTCCTGAAATTCTTCTATCTTTTTTGTTAAAATGTTTTTTACTTGAGACGATAATGAATCAAATTCATAATTCTGATGTATAGTAACGTTTTTTGTGGCAAATGATTTCATCTCCTGAGAATCATTTTTAAACATTAAAAACAACGCAAAATATTCGAAATTAACTTTTATACAAGTATGTTTTTTAAGAGACATGTCAATTAACGTTTTAATTTTGCTCCAAATATTATTAAGAAAAGGCTCTAGAGAACAATTCTCAGACGGATCGACAATTCTATAAGAAGCTATACGATTACGAAATGCAGAATGTATTATTTCAACACCATCGCAAAAATGTGAAACTGTTTTGTTTTTATGATTAGTACTACGTAGGTGACCTGTCCAGTGACTGCGCTCAACAGATGTGTTACAAACAGTACAGAAAGGCATTTTAGATTAAAATAGTTCTAAACTTACTATTAGATGTTGCAATATATTATTATTAAGATTATGATGTACAACAAAAAATACCTGGATATAATAGAATATACCTGGTGCCCAATAACTTAAATATTTATTTTATGTTTATATTGTCACTATAAAAGACGGGCTCAGAATCATCAAATAATTCATGAGTCCGTCTCATAAAAACTTGGAGTCCGTCCCACTGCGGCGTGTTACGGTTTAGCTGCACTTTTAGAACCACCGAGGCTTTCTTCCACCTATCCTCTTTAGGGGTGGAAGCAACTTCGGTCTTGTTGTAGACTTTTACCTCCACATAGAAGTCCCCGGTTAAGTTCGCCGTTCGTCGCACTTTGCCGTTGGCGACACGGCTGCAGAGGCTCGAACCGAAGTCTCCAATTGAGGTCGATGACGGAATGTAGTCCACCAAGCCAAAAAGGTCCGAGCTCGAAGTGCGTCGTTTACTGTAAACAATTTAACATAATTCTTATTTATAATAATTTACACAACACATTACATTACATTTATTTTTTAAGTGGCGAATTGAGGGTGTATTATATACTCCTCTGTCGAACCCTACGCGGATAGAAAGCATGATGTTATGTTATATTAATTCCAATAAAAATACCTCATGAATTAACTGTAAACATTCCTGCAAGGAATAATAATTGGAAATTGATTTCAGCGCTCTCTGCGTTACAGTTCGAAATTGACTTAACATACACAACAAACACCTAAAGTTAAAAGCAGTTACACAAAATTACCTTGATTTCGATTCTGACGGCGTGGTGCTCTCGAGAGCTTTGCGCTTCGACACCTTCTTTTTTGGTTGCACCTTCGCAACCTCGGCTACAGCTGCAGACCGTGTCTGGAATTCTGAATCGGAGTCAGACCTGAAATGGAGCAAATAAAGATTAATTTTTTACCTTATAACTATGACTTGATGAAGACTTCCGATACAACAGCCGGCAGGCAGAAACCAGGTCCGTAGCTGGGTAGTGATTAAATAAATACATTAGCAAATTCAGTAAAGTTAGTAGTACTTACTTACATTTTTTAAAGTTGAAGGTTGTACGAGTATAACGTAACTAATTATATAGCGAAGGTAACCGGTGTTTATCACTGGAAGATACTGAAGGGAATGTAATATTGTGATCAAAATTGATTGATTTTATTCATAAAAAATACCATTTCAGCAATATTTATCCCATTACAAAATTAAACCTTAACTACATGTTGTCACAGTTGTATGATTAATTTATGTTACTTAGGTCTAATTAAATCGTAGTGATTGAAAATTGTTTCCGTCAAATTGCAATTTTATCGTGAGAAATGAAATAAAAAACCAGCTTTTTACCCTCGCCGACAAAGGTGACGACGATACATGACACTTATGATTAATACATTACGTATTATAATAAAGTATGTATGTTTGTTTAAACCTTGATGTAAAACTCCGCATGACATCACACATGTGAATTAAAAAAATGATTTTTTTTCAAAGATGCAAGGTAAGACGTGCTGAAAGAAAAATATCCTGAAAAATTTTTTTGTGCATAATAATCTATGTAAACGAACTCGCGTCAAAAAGTTAGTTCACTAATATGCTGCAGTAAAACTTAACATCAATATAAGTAATATCATCTAACGTCTAAAACGATTTTTTTATAAACATTTCATGCAAAGGTTCAGTAGGTACTGATATTAAGATTCATCTTTCAAACAATTTGTTACGAAACTTTATGATGATGTTCCTAGGATCATCCTCTATTTAAATTAATTGCATTGATTAGGAAATCCTATAAAGATCAATTTTAATCAATGACTGCAACATGCACAGCGATCATCTTACAGTGTAATTGTTGAATACATAGAAATGACTCATACATACACCTCGTGTAACAAAGTTCGAACACTGCAAATTTACAACACGCAATTTTGCAAACTTTGAGATTCTTAAGAATCACTTACTCCTACTGTGAAAGCTTAACACGATCGGCGCTCCGGCGCCGTTGTCAGGCGTTTTACAAAGAGTATGACACAATAGATGACCACGGGACGGCACACGAACCGTTTCGAAGGCAATTGTACGAGTGCGAAAGCATCTTAATAAAGCACAACGCAGATTAACAGACCAGCAAAGCAACCAGTAGTAGTTTGTTAACGTGTAAGGTAGTGTTAGCTGTATGAATTAATTAAATTAAAATTTGGATGTCCTTGGTGTCCAATCTGGGACCATAGAAATAGAATGTGTGTGTACATGTAGGTGCATGCTATTTCTTGCTCTGTGAAGAGACATGAGACAATCTGTCCTGAATTTTAGTTTAATGTTTACAGTATCCTATAATTCAGATGTCCTTGGTGCCCAATCTGGGTCACAGAAATAGAATGTGCTTGTGCCTGTAGGTGCATGTTATTTCTTGTTCTGTGAAGAGACATGAGACAATCTGTCCTGAATTTTAGGCTAATGGTTCAAGCAGCGAGCTCCCTTATTTGTTAACATGTAAGCTAGTGCCAACTGTATGAGTTAATTAAATTAAAATTTGGATGTCCTTGGTGTCCAATCTGGGACCATAGAAATAGAATGTGTGTGTGCCTGTAGGTGCATGCTATTTCTTGCTCTGTGAAGAGACATGAGACAATCTGTCCCAAATTTTAGTTTAATGTTTACAGTATCCTATAATTCAGATGTCCTTGGTGCCCAATCTGGGGTCACAGAAATAGAATGTGCGTGTGCCTATAGGTGCATGCTATTTCTTGCTCTGTGAAGAGACATGAGACAATCTGTCCTGGATTATAGCTTACTATGTTCGTATAGTTCCATTAGTAAACGAAATATGTGTGAAACTTGTTGTTATAAAAACAGTCAGCTAAGGTAGTGGTTATGTGTGAAACTTGGTGTTATAAAACTTGTCAACTAAAGTAGTGGTTTAGTGCTCAATTCGAGAATCTGCGGTACTTGATCGAGGTAAGTCATCAGTATTTTATTACACTGTTTAATCCACTGGGCGGAATAGGCGCCGAACCAGTATTTTACTGCGCTATGTAGGATTTCATTTATATTATTGGGCATTCTACTCCACCGAGAGTGACGAGGCGAACGGAGTGAGCCGATGGAACGGAAGGTGGGGTAGAATGCCCAATAATATCCTACTTTGCTGCATTTCGTATAAGAGAAAATTTAGCCTTGCAAGATCTTAAAATAATGTCAAGCATCATACAATAACTGACAACCGAAACTGATACCCAGGCTGGAGATAAAAAAAAAACTTAAGTTTCAATAAACGAACTACGAGTATACCTGTACATTATTAAAATTTCAAAACTATTAAATAATCTAACTAAAAAAACTAAACAAACTACATAAAATGGTTTAGTTGTTGTATTTTCCGGAGGCAGCTCAACTCGGGACAAGCGCTGCCAAGGCAATTAAATTTCTCAGGGAATGTTGTGTTATACGATCGCCTGCGTCGGAAGTAGCCCTTAGCTCAGTTGGAATTTCCTTTCAATTCAACAAAATATCAAAAGCGCTTTCGTTGCTTTATCTTTAAAAAAAATCTTTACTCTGTATTTACAGTCAGTAAAAATATCTAGCCGTACTGTCTATTGTTGGCGATTATCGGATACCTGGCATTTACGTGGGATCCTTTGGTTCTATTCTCATTGTTTTTCTGTATCCTTTTTAAAGTGCGTTTTTGTTGACACCGATTCTGTAAAAGATTTTAGAAAGACATTCATACATTCAAAATTAATCTGAAGTATCGGATAATTTGCTAATAATTGAATAAATAATCTACTTCCATAATTGTGCTTGCGATGTCAAAAAGTGTTAACAAAGCGAAGAAACATGCCTTTCTAATAAAGGAACAATCATCGCCACCGGCAATGAGTTCGTGAAACCCCGGGATTGCTAATGAAAACACTTTCATGAAATTATCTAAAAAAAAGTATGAGAACCGACGAGGTGGTGGCAACTGACACACCCATTTATGCACCAACAGACGTTATTCACCACCATGCACAACAATTCACCCCCATTCACCACCGTTCACCCCTGTAAACAGAAAATGATTCAGTGTCTTGTGAACGGCGATACAAAATTATAATTATAACAGGTCAGACGATGCAAATTTATGGTTCGAAGAAATACTTATTCTGATTACTGTTGTTCTAGACAAATAATGAATTAGTAATGTTTAGAGATGTGGCGTTGCCGGCAATATTACTCAAAGTGGCAATAATATTGCCGGGAGTGGAAATATTTGGGAATATTGCTTAATTATAAGTCAAATTAAGTACGGAAACTATGTACAATACTCAAAATTAGCATTTACAGGCCCTAATCTACATTATATACAATAAAATATTGTTTTGGGTAAAATTGCCAATACTGCCAGCATTTTTGGCAATTTTCCCGGTATTTTACCGGCAATATTGCCCATGTTGCCGCACACGATAGTGAATATAAGAAATAACACATGAATATTAAGATAAGAATTGACGATCGTTGTGTATTGAATAAAAGGCATAAATTCGAATAATTTCCTTTAAATGTTGTACTTGTTTTTCATGCAAAATCACATGACAAAAACAACGAGTATAAGTATATAATTTGGAAATAACAAAGTGCAAATCTTTACAAATCTCTATCAAAACTACAAATAATCAACAAAAATAACATTATTTTAATATTTTAATGCACTTGTTTTGGTAATCCTTACATGATCAGTAAATCACCGTTTAGAGTAACAACTTAGTAGTTTTTATAATCATTTTAAAATCACAGCTCTTGTTGTATTTTTTAATCTTCGTCATTTATGAACCGATTTGAAAAATTCTCTTATATCTGAATGGATCTACTTCCCGATTGGTCCCATAGAAATTTCATCAAAATCGGTTCAGCAGTTTGGTTTTGAAATCAAAATAGCTGGAAAAAATATGTCATCCAAGTAAAAGAAATTGCGAAATTGATATTTGACAAGGATTTGTGTGTGATACGATAACTAAAAAGGGTAAAATAAAAACTTTTTTGCAAAAACAGACATATTTTTTCCAGCTATTTTGATTTCAAAACCAAACTGCTGAACCGATTTTGATGAAATTTCTATGGGACCAATCGGGAAGTAGATCCATTCAGATGAAAGAGAATTTTTCAAATCGGTTCACAAATGACGAAAATTAAAAAAATACAACCGAATTGAGAACCTCCTCCTTTTTTTGAAGTCGGTTAAAAATGTAGAAAAATTCCTTTCCACAGAAGCAGAAGTCGAAGGAATAGATAAAACTTTTCACCGCAGTTTTCCCTAAACTCGTGTTAGGAAAAAATAGCTGCCACCAATTATGATACCAATACAATTTGACCCGGCAACATTGGCAATATTGCCAATGCTGCTGGCAATATTGGTATTTTACCGGCAGTGGCAACATTGCCACCAGGCACATCACTAGTAATGTGAGCTACGGAAGTGAGCCTGAAGACAAAATATACATATTTATGAAATACGTTACATACAGACACTACTTACCCTACTTACATAATCAACTAAGAATAAACTATGGATTGTTGAGAAACATTAAGCACATCACTACTTGGAACATGACACGTCACTAAAATATAGACAATAGGTTATCTGTGGTTCCGGTTTCCTCTCCAACGTCCGTTCATGGAGTCTATAATTGTCTGCTCTCTATTATGTAAAAAGTTATGTAGTAAAATATTAATAAACAGTATTAATATAAATAAAGTTCACTTAATTTACAATCAACCCAAAACTCAACATGGTAGCAGAGCGTGGTTGAGTGTGAAGTTAAAATTGGGTTGCGATCCACGTATTAGAAAGTGAAGAAAAAATGGCGGGCGCCGCGGTGTCTAATTTGCCGTGTTTGGATGAAAAATCGAATTTCAGTACTTGGAAATTCCGAATAAAACTAATTTTGCAAGAAAAGCAAGTGGAACACGTATTAAGGGAAAGTGAAATTACTGAAGATAAGTCTAAAAAAGACGACGCTAAAGCTAAGTCGCTCATAGCACAAAGCGTGTCCGACAAATTTATAGAAATCATAAAGAATGGCAGAACTGCTAGAGAAATGATGAGCCTACTTGAAAATATCTTTGAACGAAAGAGTGTTTTTAACAGATTTCACTTAAAACGGAAATTAATATCTTTAAAATGCAATGAGCCGCTGCAACAATATCTAATAAAGTTCAGTTCGATTATCAGCGACCTGGAAGCCATCGACGTTAAAGTAGATGAAGAAGATCAAATTTGCTACCTACTCTCATCACTGCCGAAAGAATACGACCATGTAATTACATCAATAGAAACAATGGCCTCAGAAAAGAAGTTGAGTTTTGATTTTGTCAAGGCCAGGCTGTTAGATGCCGAAACTAAAATCAGCATCAGCACCCACACAGTAAACCAGGAGAACGCATTTATGATTTCCTGTTACACATGCGGGAAATCAGGGCACAAGTCGTATGAGTGTAATAATAAGGAGAGTACTGGTAATAAGGAACAAGGAAAATACAGAGGAGGACGGAGCCAAGGTCGAGGTTATGGTCAAAATCGCAGAGGAAGAGGAAGATATCAAGGACGAGTATCCCGAGGCCGAGGCTTCCCGGGACAAGGTGCTACTTCATTAGTGAGTGAATCAGAGATCGGTTTTATAGCCAGTGAAAGCGTTTTATGTGCTAAAAGTATGGACAAAAACTATGATATCACCTTTATTGTGGACTCAGGATGCACACAACATCTTGTAAGTGAACAATTTGAAAAATACATGACAGACATTCAAATACTAGATAAAAGTGTAAAAATATTAGTTGCAAACGGCCAGTATATACATACTAATAAAAAAGGTAATTTAAAAATAAAATACAAAAATTTAAAAATAAATGTTGATGCCCTAATTGTAGAAAACATAACCTACAACTTACTTTCAGTCAAAAAGATAACTGAAGCCGGATTTGATGTAAAGTTTAATAAATATAAAGTTGTTATTATAGGAAACAATTCAGTCATTACAGGTTATTCTGAAGGAAGATTGTATAAATTAAATGCTAATGTATGTCATGAAGTGTGTAATATTAGTACAGGTAAAGATCAATGTAATGATGCTCTTTGGCACAAACGTTTGGGACATTTAAATAGAAAATGTTTAGGTATTATGCACTTACCAATAAGTAATAAAGCTTGCAGCTCATGTATGGAGGGAAAAGCAACCAGAGAACCATTTAGGCAGATACCAAGACCAAGATCCAAGAGAGTAGCAGAAATGTTGCACACAGACATAGCAGGACCTGTCAAGGAGCTTGGACTAAATGGTGAGAAATATTTCATGACAATATTAGATGATTATTCCCATTTCTGTGTGGTGTTCCCTTTAGTAAACAAATCTGAAGCAACACAAAAATTGATTGATTATATAAGAAAGTTAGAAAATGAAACTGGAAGTACAGTTCAGCGAATCAGGTGCGACCATGGTGGGGAATATACGGCCAACAAGTTAAAAGATTTTTGTAAGAAAAAAGGAATAAGTGTAGAATATACCTTACCTTACACAAAACAGTCAAACGGAGTAGCGGAAAAATTAAATCGTACTTTGTGTGATAAGGTGAGAACTTTGTTTGCAGAGACTAATTTGCCAAAATCTTTATGGTGTGAAGCTATTCAATGTGCTGCCTATCAGCTGAACAGGTCACCTTCTTCAGCAATAAATTATAAAACACCGTGTTTCATGAAAAACGGAACCTGTGACTTATCAAGACTGAGAGTTTTTGGGGCAAAGGCGTGGGCCACTATTATACCTAAATCAGACAAATTGGATAAAAGAGGAAAACAGACAAGAATGGTTGGTTATAATACAGTAGGATACAGATTGTGGTGTCCAGAAGAAAATTCAATAATAATATCAAGAGATGTGAGATTCAATGAAAGTGATACAGTATATAAAAATGAAGAAAACAAAGAAAGGAGATATATTCAAGAAGAAGAAAACCTAGAAGATAAAATAGAGATGAGACAAGAAGAGAAACAAGGAACTAACAATGTGCAAGGAAAAGAAAACGAACATGTCACTAATGAGGGAAATTTAAACGAAGACGCAACAAGAGAAGCGAAAACTACAAGATCAGGAAGAATAGTAAAACCACCTGCGTATCTTGATGAGTATGAGACAAATATAGTTATTTGCCTGAGTGCAAATACACCTAGCTCGTTTGAAGAAGCAATGGAAAATACAGAATGGAAAGAAGCTGTACACAAAGAATTAAAAGCTTTAGAAAATCTAGAAACATGGAAAGAAGTACAATTACCAGAAAACAAGAAAACAATAGATACTAAATGGATATTTAAAGAAAAAGATGATGGAACAAAGAAAGCACGACTAGTAGCACGTGGATTCCAACTGAAGGAAAATCAATATGAAACAATGTATTCACCGGTTGCTAGAGCACCGACAGTAAGAATGTTAATATCTAAAGCTGTGAATGAAGACCTACCTATTAAACAATTGGACATACCTACAGCATTCCTTAACGGTAAAGTTAAATCTGAAATATACATAAAACCACCAAAAGGTTACACAACAAAAGGGAAAAATACAGTATTAAAATTAGAACGAGCACTGTATGGATTAAAAGAATCACCGAAGTGCTGGAATGAAGAAATAAATAATTTCATGGAAAAGAATAACTACGAAAGATCAGGATATGATACTTGTCTATACTTCAAAGAAGATTGCTGGATAATATTATATGTTGATGATATAATAGTGATTGGAAATTGTGAAGAAATAATAAAGAAGTTAAAAGAAGAATTTAAAGCAAAAGAACTTGGAGAGATTAAAACGTTTTTAGGAATAGAATTTACTAGAAAGGAAGATACAATAGAAATAAAACAAACAAAACTAATTGAGAAGTTGTTAAACAAATTTAATATGTCAGAATGTAAAGATATGAAAACACCAATGGAAACAAATTATAAGATACCAGAAGAAGAAAATAAAGAAGATATTAATGAAAGATACAGAGAACTAATAGGAAGTCTACTTTACATAGCTACTGCAACAAGACCAGATATAACATATTCAGTAAGCTATTTAAGCAGATATCTAGACAAAGCAAATGAAAGTACATGGAAAGCAGCTAAAAGAATACTCAGATATATAAAAGGCACTAAGGAAAAAGGATTAATATTCAGGAAGAGTAAGAACTATGATTTATATGCCTACTCGGATGCAGACTGGGCAGGAGATAACAAGGACAGGAAAAGTGTGAGTGGAGGAATAATACTACATGGAAGTAATCCAATCGCATGGTTTTCAAAGAAACAAGGATGTGTGGCACTCTCAACGGCAGAGGCAGAGTATGTGGCAGCTGCTACTACTACACAAGAAGTCATGAATCTTAAAGGAGTTGCAAATAACCTAAACTGTTTATCTAATGTAAAACTTTTTGTTGATAATCAAAGTGCCATCTTAATTTCCAAAAGTTTTGAGAATTCCAAAAGGGCTAAACACATTGATATTAAATATCATTTTATAAAGGATGTTATAAGCAAAAACATAATTTCTATTCAATATGTAAATTCTGATAACAATTTAGCTGATTTGATGACTAAAAGCCTGTGTAAAGAAAAGTTTATAAACTTTATTAAGCTATTATTGACTTAATTTCTATTTAAGTATTTTTATAGAGTCTACCTAATGGTGACTTTAAAGTTAAATAGTTACTTAGTTTAATTTTTATTTAAAGATATAAATCTTTATAAAATGTTGTGTAAAATAAAGAACTAAGTAGTATTTTGTTGTAACTTAAGTTTATTTTTTTTAATTAAATGTGCTCATGTTTCATAGGCAAATTTAATAAATGTTATTTAAAGTTATATTTGAGGAAGAGTGTTGAGAAACATTAAGCACATCACTACTTGGAACATGACACGTCACTAAAATATAGACAATAGGTTATCTGTGGTTCCGGTTTCCTCTCCAACGTCCGTTCATGGAGTCTATAATTGTCTGCTCTCTATTATGTAAAAAGTTATGTAGTAAAATATTAATAAACAGTATTAATATAAATAAAGTTCACTTAATTTACAATCAACCCAAAACTCAACATGGATTGTTTACACTTTGATCCTAGCCAATAGGCCAAGAAGAAGACTGCATGAATGTTGATATGGTATGATAAAGGTGGTGACTGCTGAGATGACGAATAATCGAGAAGTATAGAAGAAGACATACTGCGCAGACACCAAATAAATTGGTTTGGGCAAAAGTATGACGGTGATTCTGATGTTGCAGGCCGTTCAGTTGACAGCTTTTGATATTTTGTTCTCTGAAGCCATAAACTTCTAAATCTTCTCAAGTGACAATGGCACGTGTCATTTTTATTAACCGACCGTAGTGAGTCAGTTTCAAAGAGGGGACCTCAATCTTCACTGTCAACGTCTTCAACATGTTGCATAAAATTTTAAACGTTTCCTCACTCAGATGCAAACGGAACACTCAAATCAAACATTGACGCATATAAAAACAGTCGCAAATTGTCGTTAATCGCAGAACAAGTCGCGTACGTCCTTGACGGTCCCGTTTTCTTCAATTCGCTTCAGTCGCACAAGCGCCAATTTGCGTTTGTACGACGACAGGAACAGGCCGCGGATGCGTCTATTAGGGCACTTATTTAATACTTGAAAATAAAGGAGTACGGCCATTATGGACTCGCGCAAGTTTCCGGACGAATCGCATGCATACTACACGTGCGCTTGCCACTATTGCTGGAGGATTGTGCTTCTTTTGACGTATATATTAGATGAAGTGGGTCATTGCAGTTATTCTTGAGTTAGTGATCTTAGATGAATTTTCATATCTTAGTAATAAGAGGCAACTAACATTAGATGTAAGATCTTATACTGCAGTGTGCAGCCCGCTCTATCTGTGGGTCAAACGGAACTGGCCCACACACTCATCAGAGCCCCTAATATTATGGCGCTCGCCGCTTCCTCTGACGTCACATGTCATTACTTAAGGCCCATTCACACACGTGTTGATAAGAGACCAACTAGTTTGGAAACTTCTCTGTTACTGACATGCTATGCTTTAGTTAAACGGATGACTGAATCTTTAAGTTAAAGTGCTCGTTCAGAAAATACGTTGTATGCACGTGGTCATACATGTGCTCAGGAGGATGATTCTCGTGTTTAAAAACGTTCAAATGCCATTCGGAATCTCTGAGTTATAAGTATTTTGTGATTAATAAACTTTGTGTTAGTAAAATGTGTAGTTTATCCGGTAGTGTTTTAATTTATCCCATATTTATACCCGACGCGTAACAGTATAGTCCTATCAACACAAAATCTCACTCGTATCTCACTGGTATATCAGTTGCATGTCCACACTATACAAGGTGTAGTTTTGCATCCTCGTCAAAATTCAGGAGGTTGTCATAGAAAACGTAAATAATCAATATAAATTACGGTACCTGGTCAATACAAATAACCATTGCTTTTTTAGTTGTTTTAATTTGACACTATTTCAGAATGAAGCCCTTCTCAAAAGAGGAGAATCACCTGTTTATCGAATAAACGTCTGCGTTTCTTTGTATGTGAAAGCGCGGATATAGGGCTAGTATTAAACGGTCCGCGATTTAATACGGGTGGTGTACACTTACCGATATCCGAAATTAAGAAAAAATATAAAAAATTACCTACCCATTTTATTATTGATTCGGGTCGAGAATCATTAGCATAGTTACCTCCTTTAATTCGACGAGGATGCAAAACTACACCTTGTGGAACATAATATCGGTGTGTAGCTGAAAGAGTATTTAATACCAATTTCCACGGCATAACGCTACAGGTGTCGTTAATTACGTATACATGTTGTTAATTAATATTAATCTATATTTATTTCTAATTGGTAGGTAGTTTTCTTGAGTTATCCAGAATTTCCACAAAAAAGTAAGGTGAGTACATAAATGCTTAAAACTCACCGATTTGCCCAACGCATTCGATAAATATTTCCTTTTCGCAAACGAATTCTTTTATGTATGAAATAGCATTAAAAACATTTGCATCTTCAAATTACGAAAGTTGACATAAGTATTGAACTCGTAAATAATACAAAAAATAATACAAAAAACGAGAAGATAATATAGTTAAATAGGAACCTGAGAAGTGCCGTGCCAACTGCAAAAAACATCACAAACTTGAATTCTATTTATAATAATAATTCATTTATTTATTCAAGTTACAAGGGACTCTAGTATATCTGATAATATACAAGGTGTAGTTTTGCATCCTCGTCAAATTCAAGGAGGTAACTATGCTAAAGATTCTCGACCCGAATCAATAGTAAAATGTGTAGATAATTTTTATATTTTTTCTTACTTTCGGAAATCGGTAAGTGTACACCACCCGTATTAAAACGCAGACTGTCTAATACTAGCCCTATAACCGCGCTTTCACACACACAAACAAACGCAGACGTTTATTCGATAAACGGGTGATTCTCCTCTTTTGAGAAGGGCTTGATTCTGAAATAGTGTCAAATTAAGACAACTAAAAAAAGCAACGTTTATCTTTATAGACCAGGTACCGTAATTTATATTGATTATTTACGTCTTCTATAACAACCTCCTGAATTTTGACGAGGATGCAAAACTAAACGCTGTATGTCTTTTATATCTGAACGATTTATTTTGTAGAATTTAGGATCACACCCAAAAAAGTATAGGAAAGTTTAACCTTCAAGTCAGAAATAGCGATCCGCAGGACACGCCCGCCATACAATATTCCTTTGAAATGCAGAAGAATTTATAAGCGGATCAAGCTGCATTTTTAACGGTGAACGTATTTGTAATTTCTAAAATAATCGATCCCCCACCCCACGCACAGGCTCTGTGCTCGTCTGCTCCACCGTCGCGAGGGACGCATCGTTATCGACCAAATTTTTATTATGCATATTTTTTTATTTTATTATTTTCACCCCCCGCCCTAGGGCGAGTCCACGTGCGTATTAAATCAATACTCGCAATGAGATTTTGTTTTTATTCGTTGAATGGGGCACTGGCCCCGACATTTTTGGCGGACCTCACCTTCTGAGCGTGTATTCTGATTTCCGTCTAATGGAACAGCGTGCGGGGTGCTCAGGAAATGCACGCCCGTCAGACTATTTTTACGTACGACTAATGCCTTTCGTATCCACTTTTTGTTGTTTTTAGAACTTTATATGTATGCCCAGATAAACGAATAAAGGCCTATTTTTTGCGTGTCGTGGCATGCGAATGTAACAATACCCCTTTTTTAGAGTTGTGCACATACCAAGTCCTGCCATCATAGCAATGTTTTGTCTCAGAAAATATTGGCACCATTTGCTTTTGAGCTCTCAAAATAGTTTTTTTCTCGTTCTAATGATGGCCACAGCTATTTTACTTAGCTTATTAATTTCATAAATGAAACGCTCACCATTAACTGTGAGCTGTATCAGTTGCTTACCATGGAGGCTGGTTTAATTGTGGCTACCTACTACGCACAGCAGGTTGTCATTATCTCGATCCTTAAACTTAATAACTTATTGCACACGGACCAAAAAAAGTTAAATAAACCGTTATTTAACTTTATTATTAGCTTATGAATATTTTTTGTATCAATATCACGTCGCGTCGTATAAGTTGTGAGGCTCATGCGTATTAAATGAAGAAGGCGTGTTACTACGTCGTTGATTTGGCGTTTAGAGAGACATGCTAGAAACGTGGCATGAATCAAGTGTCGCATCGATTCTTGTCGTTGAATGAATAACTCGTTATTGTCGTACAACCGTCGCGTCGTAGATATCTTGAAGTGGTTAATTTAAGCTGTCTACGTTGCAACTATGCTGTCACTTGTAAATTTTACAATGTCTAAAGCAGTTCGCATTGCCCGCGCTGCTCCGCCCCTCGGCGGGTTCATACTGCCGCTGCACGATTTAGCGTGGGATCTAAACACAATTTTTCCAACACTTTTTGTACATTACACTCGCAGTGCTTGTTATTTAAGAGTTTATTAGAAAGTGGGTTTTTCTTTTATAAATCAATGGCGATGATGTTATGCAGTACCTACAATCGACATAGTCGTAGGAAAAATGGATGGAATTTATATAAAGTTACTTTGTGTGAATGTGATAAATGTTTTCAATTGAGTTTTTTACGCAATAAATTTGAGCTCTTCAATGGAATCTTATCATCAATATTTGAGATAAGACCTTTTTACTTAGGTACATTGTTGCGTAAATTTCTCTTCCTCCATGTATACGGGATTCATAAAATTAGTTCTGCTATAAATGAAAAAACAGCTACAGATAAAATATCTTCATAAAAATGTGTAGAAATTACGTAATGATTGCGATGACCGGCCGCGGCGTAGTTACTAACATTGTTAGAGAGTTTATGATATAAAAGCCTGCATAAATTAGTCATATTTCCGCTTCACTTAAAACTACTTGCAATAAGTATTACTTATTATTTTATTTTATTTTATTTTATTTTATCAAATTGGAACAACAAACAGCTACATTATGCGATATTAAGAACATGATAACATAAGTAACTTAAATAATAATGTAGCCCACAGCGCTGTTCACAGATTACCATTAACGAATAAGGTGGGTGGACCATGGAAGGCCATGCTCCTTCGAAGGCCAATTATTAAAATTTCGTAGTTATTGCCATGTGATGACAAATTCCTTCTATCTACATAAACATCCATCGAACTAGAAATCACAGACGCGGCGGTGAATCGCTCGCGCCACTATTTTGGCAGTACGGTCCCTTGTTTCATTGATATCGGAAATCGGCGACGTTAAAATAAGGTGGGTGTACCATAGAAGGCCACTCTAGCAAATAAATAGTTATTATTCGTTTATTTACTGGATAAATGAAACTAACAAATATTTAAGTAATACTTTGTTTTATTACGTAATATATAAACCACTTCTTTTTATTGTAGATTTAATGGCTATTTATTAACTTTTAGTGTTAAATGACTGATTTATTATAATGGCCTTCTAAGGAGCCTTGTTCCCAGCAAGGCCATTTTTAAGAGTTCAATGAAACTTAAGTTTAATCAATATTGATCAAATCTGAAATTTAAAAAAGTGGTTTATATTTTACGGAATAAAACAAAGTATTACTTAAATATTCGTTCGTTTCATTTATCCAGTATATGAACGAATAATAACTGTTTATTTATTAGAGTGGCCTTCCATGGTACACCCACCTTAAATGTTAAAATGCTAGGAAATAGCTGTTCATGCAAGACAGTTATTCACTAATTATAAATACAGAAGGAGAAAAAAATAATAAAAATAAAGTTTTATGCTTATTATAAAATTACTAATTTGTTTACCTAGAATAATAAGTAATTAATTAATACAGGAGCTCAAGAGTCTCAAACAAAAGGCTTCGAAACTTTTTCACGGAGCATGTAAATATGTCTACATGTTCAAGGTCTTTATTGTATGATGTTGTCATTATCAGGAAATAATTATGTCTAACTGGGAATACCGCCAACAATACGCCCATAATTGAATTTATTTTACATTAATTTTAATTAGCCACTTGAGTTCTTACGCATTACGCGCGAAACCTGCACTCAGTATAAAAATAAACTTAAAATAACTTTTCCGTTGCACTAACATTATAACGAATGAATTATTAATAAAGTGATAGTTAATAATTCATTTATACTACGTTTTATTGTGTGCAATAAATTTTGCGGAACAATAAAATCTCTTAGATTGTTTCGCTTTTTTTGTTGTGTTAATATTGCATTGGTTGAGTCGTCTCACCCGGTTCTGCTCACGCGATATTTTATATAAACAGTGTTAATAAATGCGATAATGTTGCCTTGGAGTGCTGCTAGTCGTATTCTTATATTAACTCGAGAATCCGCATATTTATTTATTTATTTTTTGTTGAAGCTAACAACCATGATATTTTTCTAGTGATATTCGATGGTGTGTTGTTAGAAGATTAATGAAATCTGTCAAACAAACCGTGAGCGGAGGGATTAGCCGCGTCAAAAAATGTGATAACATTTTTATCAATCTGTTTCAATGGAAATACAATCCTTGTGCCTCACGTTCCGCTTGGCCTGCTCTGGGCAGCCGCGACAAGCTCGGAATTATTGAATTTTTTCATGAACATTTTCTCTTTTTCTACATTTTTAAAAGAGCTGAATGAAAAGCCCGCGCTTCTCCTATACTAAGTCGATTTGTTTGTTTTTACCAGTTATTATTAGCGACCATTTGTTAGTGTATTCTTTTATGAATACCTTTTTTGTGTTGGAGTAAACAGCTGGATGTTGGCTCTGTTTTGATTCTATTTACTCACAAGTTTAAGCCGTAGGTTTATTATTACTCAGTTTCTGTAGTTCTGAAATAATTTAGACATGGATGCGTCACTGGCTACATCGTGGTACACTTTCCGCTATAAAATCAGTGTTACACAGTGGAAAAGTTTTGTTGTAAGGTACACAATTACAAATAACAGATCATCGCAAGTATAAAACATAAAGCCTAGAGTTTATCTACGTTTTCTGTTTCATTCATACTCTTTAGTCTATGTTGTGAAAATATTCGACTTCAATGTTTTCAATTTCATTCAGTCGAAACAGTATTATTAAAAGTGTCGTTTTTACTTTCCTTGTAATACAAAACTATGAATTAAGTAATTTACACTTTGTATACTGTTAAATGGTTAGAAATTACTTAGTTATCATGAATTAATTACTAATTCGAGAATTTGTTGTGTCTTACGATTTAAATTGGTTAGATGGCCTTTCACCGTTTCGCCCGCAACTTTTATGGTGCGGTAGTGCATATCTAATGAATTTAAATCTTGTCTATTCTTTTCAAATTACTTATATAAATGTAGAAGGTGTAACATGACTCGATGACAGGATCAGTCAAAATGGACTTTCCTACAAGGAAAATTCTCAACGACATCCGAGATTCTGAACGTCTGCCTGATTCCCAGAGATCGGAATAGGTAGGAGTTTATATGCCAACACTTGAAACACGTACGTAACTTGTGGATAATAATAATAACTCCGTATAAAATCCCGAAATGATTTTAAAGTTTCGAAATAAAGCTGATAAATTAGAGGATGTTACCTATTATCCACATGTTATTTACTTATACTATACTTACATAAGCATATCGTTCGACAGGCGTCGACTCGGCGTCGTCGTTCGACTCGCATTATGGGCCTGCCTATTGTCATTATTGGCCTTTTTTTTTTTTTTTTTTTTTTTTTTTTTTTTTTTTTTTTTTTTTTTCTAATGGTCGCAAGCGCCACTGCTGAGCATGAGGCCCTGGTTTCGATTACCAGGTCGAGCAAATTGTGGGTTTTTCACTTTTTCCATCAGGAATTTCTCAGTAGCAGTCACGGAGTCTGGATTTTTGCCCGATTGATGGCAGTAAACTTTACTTTCTTAAGTCGATGGTAAAAAGTTAAAGAAATAAACGCAGTCGCCGAATTTCGTATATAAGAGGCGTATTACAAAAAAACGCGAAATTGCAAGGTTTCCTCGTTGAAATTGTATGTTATCCTTTCGTTGTTTGAAATAACAATTACTTGTTGAAAATAGTTCGTTTCCTCTACTACAATAATAATAAAGCGCATTTTAGATAAATTATTATTTTATTTAGTAATAATCATTCTCCCGATGCGTGTTTAGACAAAAACTCACGGAGACGTGATTTGGGAGCTCTAATTTGTAGATTCTATTGTATATAGACCATGAAAAAAAAACCTAATTCAATTATATTGACCGAAAAGACTTCAAAACAAGCCCCGATATCTCCGAAATTGTACATCATTTTGACGTATTATTTATACCAAAATAATCTTCAACATTTGCTTAAACTATTTATATATGTTTATTATTATAACGCAACATATATAAAAATATTTACGTAGAATATGACGATTTCCAGCTTTAAATTCGAGACAATAGTCAAGTTTTTATTGACTATAATTATTATTTAGTAATTATTTCACCATAGTTGCTGCAAATTGAATTTAAGTTCACGAATTTCACTCAACACACCTGTGTGTCGTTTCAATATTTGCATCAGTACCTACTAACCCTAATGGGGGACCGTTTCGTCCCTAAGACGTGATGTCTGTCTATCTGTCACTGGTTCTAAGAATATATAATGGACACCTGACTAGGTACATACACTTTGTGCGTGCAGTCGTGGCTAATTTCAGTATTTACTGCTTTTCTGACCATATTACTCGTATTATCATCTTTCCAACATCATCATCATTTCACCTATCGTTTCTTTGGTCAACCCCTTATCTAAAGCCATCAACAGTCATACTCAAAACTTTCTTCAAAACATTTTCCTCATTCCTCCGCATCACATGCCCATGACAACCGATTACCACACAACGTTCAGTCACCGGTCTTCGTCTTTCATCAATCAAAGTTCCGTTGATATTCGTTAGATATTAAAAAGTCAGAAATAACAGTTAATAAGCAATCTAATTCGACTATTATTAATAGCTGGCTTTCGCATCTTTTAGCTATTTCCATCACCGAAATCAAACAAAAGACGTAGATAAACATTTCTAATCATAGTAACGGCATTTCATACGGTTTATTTACTGAAGTCAGAAGTCAGACCCACGCTGATCGAGAAATGTATAAATTCAGTAAAAAGGTATCCACGTATTATTAGATTAAGGAAATATGAAAGTTGGGAAAATATCATGTGGCTACTATGGACTGATACTTTGGTCAAATTCAAACGTGAAAACCTTTATTCGGAAAATGGTTTTAAACATTTCCTTTTGGAATACCATCATAATATGTCCTAAAATATGTATCTAGTGCTACCAATCCGTAACCGGAATACATATTGGATCCTAAAGATAAATTCACTAGAGGTCTGTACTTATTTTTAAATAGGCGGAACTAAGATTCCATCTTGAATTTATTTTAGTTTAGCATATTACGTACCGAGAGCCGACTACCCAGACGACTTTACCCAGAACATATAATATTACCATTCAATAGCGCAAAACCACTTACACTTTTTTGTACCCACTTATAAATTAATAATAAAATACCCCACTGATCCAGAACGCAATATCACCCACAGAACAATGTGATCGAACCCTAAGATTTACACGAGCTTAGCGCTCTTGCCCACTGAGGCGCAACGCAATAAATTCGTCAGTATAATGAGCAAAAACAGGCAGTCGACATGCTTGTCGACAACCTGGCGTATGGCCATCACTCACTGCAGAAATCGCAACAAATACGCATTTGATATAGACGTTGTGAAATGTCTTAGTTCATGCAGGTCTTTATGTGAATTAATTCTGGCAATCTGAAAGACTGAAAAGGATTTGGAAAGAGCATTTTCTTCACTGTAGACTACAAATGTCTAAAAATCGTACATATTTTATAAATCACAAACCATTTATATGAAATAGACTCGTGACAGGCACTTTTGCATAGTCAAAAATAAGCTACCTACAGTCGAGCCAAATAACTGTGAATGGACTGTAGTTGCTCATTCCCAAAATGCCAGATCTCATAGAAAAGAATGGCCAAGAAACTCTCCATGGACACTATTTTCACAAAACAACCATAACAAACTGTCATGTCACTGCCAAAATAGCTTTCGAACGAAATCCATATTACGATAATACATAAAATAGGCGTCCCTTAATTGCAGTTTCATCAGGCTGAGTGCAGACTGGTTGATATTTAAATTAAAGTTCGCACCTCAGTGTTACGTCGCTCATACGTGTTTCACACGGAATTTAATCCATCATTTGATCATGTTAAAAGTGGCATATTGAAAAACCGTTGACAGGCCCATTTAAATTGGCGCCGCCGTCATGCTACTGCCGCGATTTTGGCATAGATTGCATTTATATTGTTGATCAGATGAGTGTTAAGTTAACTACGTATAATCAGGTGCATGATTGAGCTGTGTTCTGTTATTGGAGAAAATGTTTAATGTTGGTTTAGCAAGGAGATCCATAGGTAAGTTGGGATCGATTTGTCTGTATTTTGTCATTGTTTAAGCGCTTTGGTGTTACAAATAATGTGGTGTATTTAATAAAGTAACGACACTATCTATGTAAGTATTGCCTGCTCCCAAACTGATTCCAAATATACGTAATATGTACGAAATCACGTTAGCCTTTCATATGTTTGAGCTGTTACAAGTTTAGCTTTTTCTCTGTTCAGACCCAACCCCATGAAACTTCCCCCAGCTATGTGCCCGTAAATTCGCGAGTGACCTCCGTCTGCCCCCCATGGTTTGCATTTGCAGCTTTTAATGATTAAGTCAAACGTCCACTGGGTCCCAATTCGTAAAAATCGCCTTGAAACAATTTATAGATTTTAAAATATAGGTCTCCTAGTACTTTGGCGAAGTGGAACATAGGCAATTTACTCAATTTAACACTTTCGTATTAAGAATATTGTTGTTTTGTTATGCATCTATCTTTTTTTCCCCAAGATGAGGGTGACCCTGTATTAGCTGAGAAAACCTAGGTGTTCTCGTATTATCGTAGCTTGAGTATAGGTGTCCTTTCATTTCTACCTGTCAGACAAAAATGACTTCTGTGAAAAATTTAATTTTCATTCTCCTTTGATTTTCAGAACTGAGATACCAGGTTTAAGAAGAAATCGTTTGTGAAATTCACAATTTCTATACCCAATTTCACCGAATTAATTTGAACAGCGAATTACAATTAATTTAAAAAACCACGGCATGTAGGTACAAGCGGTCATTGTACGGCGACCGTATAAATACATTGGGCATTACTCGCTACAAATGTGCAGAGGAGCAAAAACTGTTTAATTGGGCGGCGTACGCGATACCGAATCATTCGGTATCACTGCGTGTGTACTCGACTTTAGTGATGCGACCAACTCGATTTTTGTGCGTGAGGGGTTAACTTTTCTTTTTTTTATTAAGTGCCGAATATTCTATTCTATCGATAACGCCTACCAAAAAGCCTATCCAAATACTAATCCTATAAAGCGTCGTTGTAGAAATATGAATCGCTTTATAACCGATCTCTAACTATCTAGTGTTGGTATTTTAAAGGTCGGATAGCGGCTATACTGATGACAACTTTGATGCCCACACATCACATATAAATGTAGACTTGATTTTCCCTGAGATACAATAAAAAAAAAAAAAACCGTATAAGTTATGAAATCAACAGGAAGTTCATATATTTAGACGGGTCTTTTTACAACTACCCCCAGTTGTCCTTTCTAGATTGGTTTATTAATAAGGGCTTTTGTGTCAGCTATTTCAGCCTCTATTTAGAAATCGTCAATTATCGAACAGTTTTCTCACAATAGGGTACAAGAAAACGAATAAGTATTTTAGAAGAGACAATTAATTATCTCTCTGTTAAAACTGATTTGTAGGTGTACACACTTAATAATATTTCACACGTCTCCTAACACTAAAAAACCATCGATGAGTAAAAAAATACTCCCAAAAAAAAGTATCCCCTCACTAAAATGTAAGTGCGACCACCACTAACAACAGGTGTGTCCTGTCGCATCACTAGCGCGGGACACGTAAAAATAGTAGGCAAATCTAGCAACCTGTTAGTGTACCCGCTGACAGGCCCCGCGCGAGTCAACCGCGGTCGCTATCACCACAACTGCTTTCGGCTTATGTAGGAGGATTTCGGTGGTTTTTTAAATGGAATAGTTTATTTTTTGTCGCTCGTCTCGCTGATTGGATTAGGGTCAGTGTTGTTGGGATTGAGGGTTATCATGGTACTAAGTTGGCTTGAGTAAAGCGTCTTGTTTTTTTTCTAAGTTACAGGACATCGTGTATGCTTAGCTTAGGACATATTTTTACTTTTCTAGCTGTACTTTATGTTTTATTTATTTAAAATAGGCACGCCAACAGTACAGACAACAATAAAGATTATACAGGTTAGGGTTCTGTTAGGGTCGTCATATTTTGGGTGACATGTTTAATTTTTTCCCGGATATTCTAAAGCCTTGTTCATGGCTTCGGCGATGCGTCGTGCATCCTGCAACACTCTCACTGGTCTTATGTCTTCTTCTCGGTCTCATCTTTTCTTCTCAAGGTCACCGTACTCTCATTTCCGTTTAAAACTTGACAAGATGAAGACTTCGATTCAGTGATGGTGGTGGATTTGCTTTAAGTATGATATACCGGTCCCACTTCTGGTACCTCTGGGGCCTCACTCTGTAAGAGGGAATGTGCTATAAACAGCCATCAATCATTTATTCATAAAGTTATCATAGATCATAGTTATTATTGTTGGAGTTAAAGATATCGTGGAATGAAAGATCCAATCATTTTCTGCATAGTTTTAAGCGTAACTTTTTTGAATTGCTGGGTAACGTGATTGTTTTTCGAATATTTTCATGGTCCATTTTATGTTGAAACTTTGTTTTTTTTTATTAAATAAAAGCTTTTAGATAATCTAATAAATGATATTGACTGCGTGGGAAGAGTACCAAGACGCCATTGGAATATTTTGTGACCTCTCCAAAGCATTTTATTGCGTTAATCACGATACATTACTTTTGAAACTAGAGCACTATGGACTAGGTAAACTTGCACTTGGTTTGGTAAAATCTTATTTGAGCGACAGGCAACAGCAAGTTCAAATAAATGGCGTTAATTCACAGGGTTTAAAAGTAAAACTGGGGGTTCCGCAAGGCTCAATATATGGTCCTTTCCTCTTTCTAGAATATATTAATGAAAAACCAACCCCTATTTATTGAAAAACCAACCTAAGAATATGGTGTTATTTGCTGATGACACTTTTAAGATAAATAGACGCCCAAAATATATGAAAAAAAAAGACTAAATGCATAAGATTTGCTTTACCGAATGTTAAAAGTAATGATTGTGAGATAGTATTGAATAAAGAGAACTAGATTTCGTCAATAAAATGGTTTTCCTGGGGATTACACTGGATTCGAGGCTACAATGGGGTTCTCATTTAACATCCCTTGCGGGATGACTGAGTTCGGCAGCATATACTGTTAGACAAATCCGTCAATTCACTGATGTACATACCGCGAGACTGGTCAATTTTAGTTACTTCCATGGTATAATGTCTTACGGCATTTTGTTATGGGGACGGGCTGCAGACATCGAGCCTATTTTTATTCTGCAAAAAAGAGCCATCAGAGCCATATATGGTCATCGTAGGCGCGATTCTCTAAGGGAATTGTTTAAGGACATTAACATCATGACGGTACATTGCCAATATATTTATGAAAACATAATGTACGTTAGAAAAAATCTGCATCTTTAAAAAAAAAGAGGTGACAGACACCATTACAATTCTAGAAATAGGGACCAATTAGTTCAGCCAGGCTTTAGACTCGCTAAAGTAGACTCATCTTTCATGGGGTACAGTTTGAGAATCTATAATAAAATTCCACAAAGTATTCTTGAACTTAACGATACGAAATTTAAAACAGGCATTAAACGCACACTGTGTAAGCAAGCATATTACAAGTTGGGCGATTATATCGCTGATAATAATGCTTGGCTCAATGCTGGTCCTGCTCCACAAGGACAGGGGCGCATAAATTGATAGCATTAAATAGTATTGTTGGGGCTGCTAAAGATTGTTCAACTGTCTTTGCATTGTATAAATTCAATCTTTGTAGTATTATATAGTCGCATAGCCTACGAGTATATTATGTGAGTACTATGTACTAGAAAGCTATCATTCGCTGGAAACCTATGTCTTTTCTTGACTTGAATGTGCCCTGGCGGTTTAGAGTATGTCATGCTCACTCGAACGTCTCGCTGATGGTGGCGTGTGTGGTCATTTAGTTCCCTTCAAAATGGTTGAGTTGAATGGTGAACGGACGCTGTCAGTTGTGACTGCTCATCTCTTAGTTGCCACGGTTTATCTGAACTCATTATTTTGTTTTTGAATTATCTTTTTTTGTTTTTACTATGGACACTTTTATCGTGCACGTCTTGCTACATCGTTCTCACATAATGTACCATCTCAACAAGAATGATGTATCCAAGGTTTTTGTAACAATATTATGATTTAAAAGAGTGTCCATGGAGTTTCTTGCCCATTCTTCTCCTTAGAGATCTACGCTTTGGAATGGGCAATTACAGTATTTTCACAGTTATTTTGTTTTGTGACTGGGACTTTAGCTTCATTTTTATTTCTGTCTTTGTTTCGACAATTCAAAAGTGCCTGTAATTGGCCTACTTGAAATAAATGCATTGATTTGATAAATGCTCAACTTATAAATGAAAGCACTTCACGGAATCAATTTAACTAGATCATCAACCTTTTTAAATTCCATATTCCAACATACAACGTATAAGTACCGTAATGGCATTTCCTGGAGTCAGGATATTAATAAGCTGATAAAAATGAGGTGAAGTGTTGCCGATACGGTGCAGAGCTTTTATGTATACTTTGGTTTTATGTATAGAAACAACATAGCGTTTTAATGCAGAAAACGCTGTATCAGTGTGTATCTCTTATTCTCTTTGAAAGGGGCTCTCGTTACTAATAGCTTTTGTACAAGACGACCACAGTCGTAGCTAGGAACACTACACGAAGTTGGGGTGCTTTATTTCTCAACTTGCAAAGACTAACTCGAAGGTACTATGGCCAAATAATCGTTATGGGTAGCAACGTCCTTCCTACAACTAAATGCGTTCAAAGACCATAAAAGTTCAACCATAAATTAAATAATCGATAATTGTTTCTAAAAAGAAGAAAAAAATATAAACTCGTTGGCCTAGTGGTCGCAACCACGACAGCAGTTCGATTTCCGAGTCGGGCAAAGTGATATTGGGTTTTTCTATCAGGAATTTCTAGTAGCAGCCACGGAGTCTGGATTTGTGCCCGGTTTATGGCAAAAGGCTCGCCCCCTATTACATCGAAATGTGGGTCTACTATTAGGTACACTTCTGCCTAACCCTTTGGGGATTACAGATGTGATGGTATGTGAAGAATATAAACTTCAAATCAGAGGGACTAGACAAGTGGTATTCGCTTTCATAGATTCCTATTTCTACAGCTCTTCCAACGGGCTTGTAATAAGTCAGTCGGTAACATTAATGACAATCCTATACATTTTTGACATATCCACTATCGTTGTCGCTCATAGAAAGATTACTAAGGCCATCTGATCAATACTAACAATACTTTCATACATATGTATGTCGGGTAAGTATTCATTTACCCTGAATACCCAGTACTAACTGGGTTGTGGAGGTCAGATAGGCAATCGTTCCATGTAAAATACTGTTATTCAGCTGCATCCGGTTAGACTGGAAGCCAACCCCAACATAGTTGGGAAAGGGCTAGGCAGATGATCAATTTATTCTGAGAATAGTTTTATTTCAAAACAGGGCCTCTGTAGTGCCTTTCAAAACTACTCTGGCAGCTGAAATTCGAATTAATGATGAACGTTTCACTTCCAATCTACGCTGTTGTTTCATTGCCATCAAAATCGGAATTCCTTATATTATTATGGCATTCCCTAAGAGATTACATAAGATTTAAGCATGCGCATGTTAACAGTTTTGCTCGAATTTCTCTCAACACGTTACACCTACCGTAATCAATGGGCACATCACTGTATACGTTTTTATGCAACATTATTCGGGAATTAGCTGCATGTACTGCTTTTGCCCCAATTCATTTGGAACCGACACAGCATCACAGCAGCCGTGCCGGTATCTTCCCATGCATCGCTATGCCTCTGATTTTGTATCCCTGCCAAAATTTTAGACCTTTATTTTCATTAAAAAAAAAAGGTGATGTCGGGGGTGGAGTGGCTGTGAAGGAACTGAAGTTTCATCTTTGACAATACTGCCTGTAATTAAATTATCTGTATATATAATATAATACAAACATTGTTTCTACCTGCATATGTCGGTTATAGACCATCCAACCGATGTGCCCCAAATCGGTTTCATGTGAAGATGGTTTTAGACCATTATAACAATGCATTAGGCACCATAGCGTAGTGTATGAAATAAATAAATGCTTTGGATTTGAGTGGAGTTTGATACATCTCGATGAGCCGTCATCTCAGTATCCATTCCTATTCGCCGGCCCATCGTCCTCGTGAAAAATAAAAGCATTTTATTAAATTAGCGGTCGACTCCGCGGTTTTAAAACACATTAATTTAAGAGCTACTCTAAAATCTAATTTTGTTATTTCCAATACAAAATCCATTTACTTTGAAGATTGTTTAAAAGTGTGACGTAATCGATTGCGTTAGTAATGGGAACGTGGTCAGCTAATGGTGTGGCCGTACCTTGCAGAAAATGATACATCACTCACTAGCATTGTATTGAGTGCAATTCTATGTAGCCTATAAGATCACCACATGGGATTGCGTGTACACACCTTTTTTTTGTAATTCAATGGCAAAGCTTTTCCTATTGTTGAACATTTTCAAGAATTCGAATGTACACCGGATACTGCGAGATGCTGCAGTAAGTAGTTGTCTGGGTGTGTCCGTGTTCGGAACCGCGTCTACAACTTGTCCGGGCCAATTTCCCCGGACCTTAAGGGTTATCGCCAGGGTAGCCCGCGAATCATATTTGAATCAACACACAACTCGACACTGACCTGCAAATTGCAAAAAACTGAAGAAAGTTTTATGTATGTAAGGCACAGACAGGAGGCTATCGCAGCTGCATTGCCATTCTTCAAACGAAGCTGAATTGTCTCATGAACCATAGACCTTATGTATTAATATTCCTAGTGTTTTAATACTGGCCTCCTCTCTACAAGAGCCTCTTTTCATATTTAGCGTGAGGTGTAGGTATCCATAGCTTTTATGTTCAGTTTCCTCATCAATAACCTACTGCCCACTACGCGCATACTCCACAGAACGGACAGAACAGAGTGTCCGTACTATGCTTCTTGAAATTCGATTACCTCCGATGGCTATGTCAATGACTAGAATTTCAATTAGAACAAATTATCTAGGGATACGGGAGGCAAACTTGATTTGTTAGCGCTTGCGCAAACTGGCTCGGACTCGCAGGGCGCTGAACAGACTGTTAAATTTTAGTGGACTTCATACATGGATAAACATGACTGACACAGACCAGTAAGCCATATATTATTGTGTTTTGGTCATTTGTATCTGAAGGGAGGAAGTTTTCTTTTTGACTGTTAGTTTTTTCTTATCGCTCTTTTGGGGTTTAGGTTCTTCTCTTTGCTGTAGGATTATACTTTTAAATAATCATTATTTTCGGTTTATTTTTCATCCAATTCTCCGTCATAAATATCAGATAACCTACTGGAATTTCGACTTCTGTTCACAATTTTTATTAAACTTTTAGTTTTAGTAAAAGTATAGTAACCAAACAGTTTTTTAGACGTTTGACTTGAAAACTAAAAAAATGGTGCACGATAAAGACAAAAAGTTTTGTTTTTCAAGTAACTTTAAGGAACGTGTCAAAATACATACCAATTAATTAGTGATATTGTCTCTAGTTCTCGTTAGTGTCAAGTCAATGACTTTCGTTTATTATTGATCAAATTGGGGCTGAATCAGTGAATTAAATTGATAGTAATTATGCCTGTGGGTGATAGCATTTCAGTACATACCTATAAGGTATTAACTCTATCGGACCATGTTTTTAAAGAAGTATTTAGCCAAATTCTGTCAGTGCCAGATAAAAAAATGACACATTTTGTGTCTGAAATAATTATTATGTTGTAGGAAGGAAATTCTTCAGACACTTTTCCAAGGTTTTCCGAAAAGTCTGACGAATAAAAAAATAAGTGAAAAAATTAAGCAATTAATTAATCATTGTCTAATGATTGAAAGACAAAAATCTGAAATGCTCCTGTGCCGAATGAAACAGTTGAAAGCCGCACTATTTACTTATTTCATCTTAGTGACAACACAAAATTTTGCCCAAAAACCTCTAGTTTATCAAACTTTGTCTCTTTTCAAGATATTCCTACTTAATTCTAGTTCTTGTTTAGACAGCAGAGAGGCACCCAAAAATTATAACCCAAAACGGACACAAAATAGAACCCTATCAGGTCAGTTTAAAGTCGTTTTCTATCAACACTATTTCAACCTTTTGCACCTTAGCATTCCACATGCTTGCTGCGCCGCCCATCAACAAAGGCGTTCTCGACATTTCCTGCGTCTCTGTGGGCTCTCAGCCTCAATGGACGCCATAAGGCTGCTTGATTGACGTGTCATCCCAGAAGGGAAATCGTGTAAACCATTGTAAAACGAAATGGACGGCATTTCACGTCTTCAGTTCGACTTGATGCCAATTGACTTGTGATTGTCTTGAAACAATAGTAGTCGGAGCTTTGAGAGAGAAGTTTTTTTTGTTTGGTGAAAATATTGTAATTTGGGCAATCATTTTTGTATCTAAGAGGCAAAAGATATCGGACTACACATACCCGTAGATAACGTAAAAAATATAAGCGTGCAAAACTGGATACAAAGGACATTGTTCAGAAAACATACTATTTGCCTAAGAAGCAAGAGTCATGTAAAATGACTTTCCGTGTTCTTAACGATGTCTTCATTCAACTTAAATCAAATTAAATTTACGGACAATTCTGAAAATTCGTTAAAATATAAAATACTTCCGAGTTTTGATGTTAGAACAAAGGGATGCGTTAATGCGCGCAATCCCACGAACTGCGAAAAAAAATATTTCACTTATGAAAAAGTGATCAAATATAAGAATTAAAAATAATTAACTGTGTAAATAAAAATAGATTTTACCTTTATGCGCAACAAACTTTAAACGAGAATGTCAATTCATCAACTGACAACTATCAAGCTAGTGTCAACAATGTGAAACTTCTTTCGTCACAACTTCGTTCACTCAGCGCTTGACCGCTTTAGTGCTACATACATTTGTTAGGAGCTAAAAAGTCTGACCCATAAAATCAAGCGCTGAAAGTGCTGAGTGTTTATAAAAATGATGGCGCTGCGGGATACGATTTAGAATAAAGTCGTGAGACCGCTCTTTAAACTGTTTACGAGATGCAGAAGGGGTCCGTTCGATTGTAATAATTGATAGTTAAAGCAAAAAAAGAATAATAGAATTAATGCATAGGTGTACAAGTGTTGGTTATGTTGAAAACGGCCTATGCCGTTTTCAACAATGTCCTTTATTATTAACATAATAAGTAATAATAGTTAACAATAATAGTTCCCTTTTAGCGCCTTTTAGTTTATTAGGTACCGAATTACCAACACATACAAATTTAGTCCAGACAGTAGAAAATCGGACAAGAAAAATAAGAAGAAAAGTAAAAATTTGCAACTAATCCTCCGAACTCAGACCGCGTGGATCCTTTCATCTCACTAATTGAAACTACACTGAAACAAACAGACACGCAATATCTCCTGAATCTTTAGTAGATTTGATGAAAAAACACACACGACCTCTAGTGATTAAAAATGAAAATGATTACTGACAGCACTCGTGACATTGTTGGGGAGAATTAAAGACAGTTTTATACTTAGGTACGATAGACGGGGGCCAAGCAAACTAAATCGTGTTCAACTTGCAATAATCTGGTATTGAAGTTTATTTCCAAGTCAGTTTAATTATTTACACAGAATCCGCGACTGGTGATATTTTGACAATGTCCCAACCCAATTTTCATGATACAATTTCATACCACTTTCAAAGAATGACTGTTCCTCGTATGGTTTGAATAACGAATCAGACTATTTAAGTCAAAATAAAAATAAAAATCATTTATTTCAGACATACAAGTCCATAGGCAAAGCACGGTTGTTAGTAACAAAAATTCTGCTTATAACTAATGTTAATAAATAAAAGTAAAAAGAAAGAAATTTGAGTCACCATTTATCCGTGCACAGCAGGCTCACCGGTCTCTTAACACAGTCCAGTGAACCTACTGAGCAGAACTGAATCGGTTCTCTCGCCTATCATTCTTAGGAAGCTATTCGGGCTACCCCATACCCGTCGCACCACCGACACAATTTTTTTACGTATAATTGCGTAGAAGTCATCTACGCTAGCGTCAGCAAACATGCACTGCAATATCGGAGGAGCCGAAACAGATCCCTGAACACATTATTATATTGGACGCGCAAGGCATTGTAGGCTTTTTGTTTAAAGTTTGCCCACAGGCCGCTCGTGTAGGACGTCTGGCAGAACGCCTTGAACATCGTTATTTTAACAGGAGCAGTACACCGACCGAACCTGCGTGCCAAGATATTACCGTCAATTTGTTTAGCAATCATTTTCCGGGACTATACGTCCCGTGTACCCTGGCCAATCAGCCTGGCCACCCGAAAGAGTAACCACAAAATAGTTAAAAATAACAGAAAAAACGACTCCAGTTTGTAATGTTTCCTTGAACACAATGCACGAGTTAGCGAATGCTCCCTGATCACAATACCGTTATGTTTGATGACGGATTGTGCCCTACGTAGGCACTGTCTGCTCTTATAATGATTTGCACACACCCCCGTTGCAGATATAGGAATCTGAATTGCAAAAT
Source organism: Standfussiana lucernea (assembly GCA_964057025.1). Lineage (NCBI taxonomy): Eukaryota > Metazoa > Arthropoda > Insecta > Lepidoptera > Noctuidae > Standfussiana > Standfussiana lucernea. The sequence continues at coordinate 3,784,366 of OZ059784.1, forward strand.
GTACCCCCTCATAATGTTTGCGTGGGTAATGTTAATATACATAGGTACGTAGTGCAATCTGTATGGATGGTGTTCGACTTAGTAAAGATGTTGTTACGTTGCTGTTTGTTGACTTGTTTGATTGTGGAAAGTGTTTAAAGGTATGGACTGTGTAAAGGATATGGCGACGAAGGAGGGGAATGCTGAAGAATGGAAGAAGAAGACATGCTGCACCGATCCCAAAAACATTGGAATAGGGACAAGAGTATATCGAATGATGATGGTATTACGCATTAAGATTCACCTTCTTTCCTAGACTGTGGGGTCTCATCTATGTACTTGGGTTTGGCAGTCTGGATCCTGCTCTACCATTCGAGCGATTTCGTGCGGCGACAGCATCGAGTTGAGCTTCTATCAGCTCTGGCTCTTCTTAAAATGATTCATGAATACTCTCGCGACACTATAATCATTTAGCTTGTCATAAGACATAAATTTACTTTTTCTGCAAACAAGTAATACACTGCTTATAAATCTACAATGACAAGCTCAATTCCAGATCCTGTTCAAAACTTCACGATTACTACTCGGGGTTTCGCAATATGAGGTTACCAAGATTCTCAAAATTAAAAATGACGGCGTCAATGATCGGCCATTTTGGCACGATTTCATCAGATGTGGACCTCAAAGCTACTGCAAATACCTTGGCCTTTGTCGATCGCCGATGACGCGGAAGTTCCCGAATACTACCGGACACCTGCGGTCAACAATCGTAAGGAGAAGTCAAGCTGGCCGTTATTGACGTAGACCCCCTAAGAGGCTTGGACCCCTGATAGCTCTTAGCGTGGCTTACTATTCGATTCGGCCTTGTCTCGAGATTGTCTTTGAACTGGCATTAAAACTGTGATTTTAGTATAGTGTATTAGGCCTCTCAAAGGAGCTACTTAATCATGGGGGTAGTCAGATTAAACGCAGGCGAATCGGGCACAGGTTATTTGAAGAAAGATGTACTTACACTATAAACAGGAGCTAAAGTTACGGGATATCTTTCGTGATGGCCAATTATTGTGAGCTCCCAATCCGTGATAATAATTACGAAAGATATCCCGTAAGTGTCAGGGTAAATTTAGTTTTAAACCATGAAAGATAAAACAGTGTTTAGGAACTCTTTACTGTACACTATGACAATTGTAAATTAAAACTTTTGGGAGTTTCAAAAAGCGGTAAGCAATGGTCGGTCTTACAGCTAAAAGTGATATTTAGAAGTTCTTAAGTTTTCAAACCTGTGCTTATTGCTATGATATGGTGTTCTCACAAATATAGTTAAGTTATTGGAGAGGAAACCATCAGAAGTATCTTACAGCTCATAGTTTTATTTGATGTATCGTCTTTTTTTTACGATCCGTCAATTTTTTTGACGACGGCAATGCTTTTTAAATGCCCGTGTTCACACGCATCACGAGTCGTGAAAAATAATGGATAAATCTTAAATCACGTAACGTCTTTTAAAAATCAGTTACATCAAAAAACACGCATCGTGATTTTTTTGTGACGGATTCGCCGATGCGTCGCGCGCGAAAAATCACCGAACTAATGTGTTACCAATTCGTTTTTTTACTGTCAGATCGTGTTAAAACACGATTCCGTATGCAATGTGGACGTCCATCCGTCATGACGTATCGTGTTTTATGACGGAAGCCGTGTGAACGGACTGTAACTAGAAGTACTAATAAAAATCGTGTTTCGTTCGATCTACCACCATACATGCTAGGTACTCGTATATTTAAATATACAAAATTTAAAAAATAGGGTGGAAGAAACGTAAACCACATACTCAGGGGGTTCAGCATGATGTACTGAGTATGTGGTTTCCGTTTTCGCGTCGGTGTCCCTTCCACACCGTATAAAAATCACAAAAATTGTTTCGACCTATGTCCGTTATAGACTTTGAAACCATCCAACCGATTTGCCCCAAACTAGTTTCGTTAGAAAGGCAATAATGAGAAGAGGGTTTAAGACCACTAAAACAACACATTCGGCACTATAGCGTAGTAGCACACGCCGGATATGCGCTAGTTAAAACTATAAGAGAAACAGAACATACCAACAATGTCAGTTTCATTTGCAATACATAAAAATTATCCGAATTTTTATGCCATTTTAGTTTTCACAAGCAACTTTAATCGCTTTGGGCAAATACTGACGTCATCACGATTGACTAGCAGTCTGAAGTGCAGGCAGGTGCCAAAGGGCACTCAATAACCGAATAAAGTGATTTACATTACAAATAACTTTTACAGGAGAAACTTAGGGACAGGAACTGAGTCGCTAAAATACTTTAAACTAACTTAATAATTTACTTATTTATTTTAACCAACTTGAATTACTTTCATAAAACTATTACAGACGAGAGAAGATGAAGCATAAACAGTCAGAAGTCCATATTGCGAAATAGAGACCCTGACAGACACTAAATTAGAACTTAAAGACAACATCTAGTTAGATTCCTAAACAGCGCTCACAAAATACAATAAAACGCTTATTACAACACAAGTGGTTTCCTAACACAAAACTATATTTTTCATAGAATAACAAAGTTTAGTAAACAAGTGTTTATCATTCACAGCACACATTAGTTGTCAGCAAAATAAACTAGCCACAGCGGATGAGCATTCTCATTAAGAACGCTTGATACAACCCACGGAAATAAAAAAGAAACAAAAAATTATCCATACGAAATAACAAATGAATCAAAAGGACATGCGACGAACGAAAAGTTAAATAAAAGCTTGTTAAAAGTTTCTATTTCCGTCAGATTTTTGCGAGCTTTTACAGCGAAAAATGGTACCTATCTGGCGTAACTACATCCAGTGTTAGGTTACGTCAGCCTTTGTGAAGCTGGAAAACATAACATTGATATCAAAGGTAACATAATAAGGCACTCCAAAAAAAATACAGAAAATGTTACCTATAGGTAAACCTAAGTATTTTCCTTGCTGTTCGTGACAGAAGTTCAATACTACCACTGGTTTGGCTACCTGTGTCTGTCACTTTAACTGGAGGTAAGCTCAGTGTCAAGCTGACCATGACTAAGACTAAGGCCACTTCTCCGCCATCAGAACATCCGTCTCCGGTAAAGTTTGATTTTAATCATCATCATGGCTCATTTCAATACCCATTTGGGTTTCTAAAAACCTTTAAACTCCACCGCGAATAGATGTCGGTGCACAATGGAAACGTCATCTCTGGTGGACATCAGTACGCTCTCATTGTGTACGATGGTCTCGTCTATACGAAGTTTTCATTGTTTGTCTGTGTGTAAACTTTGAGCTATCGACAAGCCGATAACGGGTGACTGAGCGGCCGTTGTTTGTTAAAAGGACCTACGACTACGAGTTCAGTAAATTGGTAGGGATGGTACTCTCATTAACAGAGTTCATTTGCTCTGTTATTTTTCTAGCAACCTGTTACATTTTTGGATACTTTTAATAACGTTTTCAGTACCTAGATTTACTGATGAAATTACAAAATTTTAAATAAATTAGTCGTGTTTTTTCAAGTTCCATATTTTACCAGGCCAAAACCTGCGACTTTAACGGGAGTCGACACAAACAAGTGCGCTATAGGGCTGTACACAAGCGCTGTCCCACAATCCAATAAATATACCTAGTACCGCGTCTCACTACTTTTCATACAATATGGATGCTCGCCGCATTAGCCCACTTTAGATTAACAAGTTTATACAAGCACGCTGGTGGGACTTAGTTATGTATGAGATGCCGAAACGAGCTGGTCAAGTCTATGTGAGCGGCCGTTTTTAAAGTTTTATTGAAACTTGCTAAAGTTAAGTATTTTGTTAAAATATGCGAAATACTTGTAGCCACGAAATTATTATCCTTTTCCAGATATTGTTACACAACATAGATTCAAATTAATCTATTATATTTACAGTATTATCCAGTATCTATAAGAAAATCGAACTTTTTAAAACTTCTTGAACTGCTATTATTTCTTTAGCATCGAGTTTTCTAGTCTAGAAAAAAGAAGTCACTAACTACGAAGAACTTCAGTAAAACATAGCATTTGTTATATAAACACCACACGCGCAATGGCATACAGTGCTACATGCGTCCTGAAAAAGAAAAACTCGTACTTTTTTAAACGATATGTCACTGCTCGTATCAATTTGTCTGTGCCGAATAAACGTCCGTTCGCGGAAATAGGTATTTAATGTTGTGACAGAGTTGCGAGGCTCGATTTTATTGATACTCATTGGAACAGTTATGGTGATGTCGGGATACTTGCAACTTCTTTCACGTCATGTCGCAGAAGAATTTCCCATTCAAGACCGATGGGCTGTTGTCGCGATTACATCTACCGAAGGAGACCCACTTCAGGTGTAACAATTTGGAATTTGTGACTGTTTTTCAAATTGTGGGCCCCGCGATGTATGGGAGAGGGTCAGTGTCCTTTCATAAAGTTCGGTCCAGTTGTCAAAGCGTGAAACAAACAGACATTAATAACTTACTGAGCTACTTTGATGTTAATAATATTAGTATGCATTAATTAGCTGCTTGCATGAGCTAATAGGCCTTCCGCCACAGCGCACAGCTTCCAATACACTCGAGCAATAATCTGAATAATTAATTACAATACAGTTTTAATAAGCTAATCGCCGCTGACCCATCGTCCCTGCACCCAAATTCCTTATTATACATTAATGAAAATTACAATACATATAACGTCTGGCTTTAAATATTTAAAGGCGTAGTTTTCCTCTTCGGGTTCTCGGGGCCCGGCGTAATGGTGGCTCTGAATTATTTATTATGAATTTTATGATACGTCTCCCGCTCTACTTCATAAATAATACTTTTGATTTTCTAAGAGCAAGCGGCGCAGGAAACGTTCGGCGGCATTCAGTTGAGTGAAGCTATCGAGCCGCTTGGAGATATTTTGCAGCAACCGACTCATTATTGAATGGTCATTACCCTTTTATCTAAACATATGTAGATTTTGAATTGTTGCAAGTTAAAATACCTAAATTATCACCAACGATGCGTTATCGACGATGACAGACGCAGGGTCAGTGCACTTATGGTAGTCAGCCTCTAATTGATTTCAATTGTATGGTTTTGATTGCAAAAGTCTCGCTCATATTTATTTGATTTCGACTTTACGCGAATCTGTTTTCTTTTTATTTTCGGTACAGTTCGTGGGTTCGGTATTAGGAAGTAAATTATTTATTCAATTAGTCCGTCAGGCGCGAGTCGGTGAAACTAGACGAGTTTGCAAGTAATGCTGTAAAGTAAGTCGTTTGAATTGAATTGAGTTGTTGTTGTGTTATGTATTACACCATTATTAATAACGTAAAACAAATATTGATTTTTTTACTGCAGTTATATTTTCTTTTTTTCATATTCACTTACCTACATTAGGATTGAGAAAATGTTTGTGTTTTTCGTCGAACAAAATTATCTGGATTTATCGAACAAATCCAGCATTAATGAATTAGTAAGTTTTCATTTTTATTTGTATGTCGGATTTATATAACAATTCATTATAAATATCCATATATATATTTTTAATGTTTTTTTTTTCATTTTTTTATGTTATTTCATTCATTTATTGATTTCGTATTATGTACCAAGCTATCTAAATAAATAAAATTTGTTTTGTAACTTCATTTCCTACTCCTATGTTTAATGCATACCCTAAAATGCATTAAATGTAAAAATAATGTGAGTGCTACGGCTAGTAAAAATAAATAAATAAATATTGGCACGAACAAAAATAGCACGTTTTATGGTAAACATTATTGTGATACAGGAAGATGGAAGTTAGGTTAACTGCTGTGGAGAGGTCATCCAGTGAGCTTATTTAGAAGGCTATTTTAGTCATAACACTAATGGTGCCATTCTTATTTCTAATTATTGATTAATTCTAATAATGTCACATACCTAGAGTGCATCCTTAGGTTCTATCTGACCTTTGAAAGGCTCGCTGGAGGCGTGTTGTTCTGGGGAATACGATGCGTAGGATGTACCTGGAACAGAATAGATTGGAACCGCACGTCCTATTGTATGCGATCACTGTAACTGAGTAAATGTCGTCAACTTCCTGCCCTTGTCCCATTCTACTTGTGATTAGCACAACACGTTTCTTTCTTCTTCCATTCACCCCTGTCGGACGTCACGTCATCATTACTCCTTTCTCTTTCATATCATTCCTCACACAATCCATCCATCTTTTCTTTGGCTTCCACTCCCTCTCCATCCATCAACTTTTATATCCATCACTCTTTTAGTAAATGTGATTGGGTACTTATTTGTAAAAATAATTTAGCACCTAAATGCGTTAATAAATAATAGCTAGAAACACCTTAGTTTAGTTTGTATTTAAGGTTCAGAACTGTTTGTGCACTTTTGTTATCCTCTTCTGCAAATCTTAGTATCGCAATGAGGTTTGTTGTAACAAAACCCATTTCTGGATTGACCTCGCCTTTGTACGTCTAAGCTGGATTTTTGCAAAAAAAAAATTGTACCTATTTTTTTGTGCACAATAAAAACCGAGAGTATTTCTGTAAATAAACTAATTATTATATCACGTTGAAATATGTCTACCAAATGACGCTGTTTTAGACACATTTAGTTATTTTGTGGTATTATTTGAGGTTTTATTTTTTGCCCTAAACTTCAAGGTAGTAAGTAACGTGCGGATAATTACTCCCTCTAATTTCACAGCTTTATTTCGAAACTTAAAAATCATTTCGGGATTTTAGGCAAATTAGCTGTAGCTATTTCGATTTCTGCTAATGAGACATAATTGATGAGTGGGCAATATCACACAAATCGAAACAACCTGGAGGCGTTTCGGACATGATTGGAGTGCCTGGTTAATGAGGGGATTTAATATGATGCAGCAAAGGACAATATTTAGGCAGAATTCCATCCATTAACAAATTAATGAGTTAATTCATCTGGCAAGCGACACATGATCTCATGATCTGCCTAGCCTTTTCGCAACTATGTTGGGGTCGGCTTCCAGTCTAACCGGATGCAGCTGAATACCAGTATTTTACATGGAGCGACTGCCTATCTGACCTCCACAACCCAGTTAGTACTGGGTAATACGATACCCCTTGGTAAGACTGGTTGTCAGACTTTCAGGTCACTGACTACCTGTAACGACTGTCAAAGATCTCACACATGATCTCAAATGATGGAATTGTGAGGAAGGGTTTGGTTCTTTCATTTTTTTTTAATAATAAGTAAAAAAACTGATCATAAAATTTGGTTCTTAAGCAACGTAGGTAGTACCAATTTAAGATCAACGCACATGTAAGCCTCCCTTCACCTCCGTTCAGGATTTTTAAAAGCACCGTAACAGCATTACTCGAAGGCCGAGCTTATGGCCCTTGTTAACAAGCCCGCGTTCAGCCCTGGAAACATACGATCTCATATTGCGATGACGCAAAAACTTGGAAACTAACTGTTTTTTTTTATTTCAGCTCTTTGTCAAAATGAAGAGTTAAACAAAAAAAAAAACGAAATCACTTTGTCTTTAAAATGAAATGAAAATTCAGCAAAACATAAAATCAGATACCTTCAAAGGTACACTTAATATGCTTGAAAGCGTTGTTTTCATTTCACGGCATAAAACAAACTAAAAAAATATCATACGCTTCAGTTTATTCGAGCTACAAATCATCCTTTTAAAAAACTAAAGAAAAATATAGAAATAAGGTTAGTAGTGCGTTGACAATAGACGTGTCCTGTTAATTATCTGTATCAACGCAGGGTGGCAGGGTGTGACAGGGGGTCACACCCCCTGTTGTCCCAAAGTCTAGTTTGTCGAACACATGCGCCTGATTAAGGTACGCTTTGTCGGGCTCTCCCCGACGCTCGCTTCTCCCTCTCCGGCTGATTTGAGAACAGTTTTATCGAACCTCCTACCTCCCCCGACAGGTATTAGGCTCAACCGTAAGGTCAGTTGACCCCCTTTGTTTTGTTGGAACGCTGTTTTGATGCATTATCGTGTACAGCCGTAGAGATGCTAACATTTCATGGTAATACTCAAAACACATTTTGCAGTTTTGTATCACCTTTTTTTGACTGAATTATTTCATTTATTATTTATTCATACAAAGGGATTATTTTCTCGTTACTTACTGTACGAAAAGAAATGATTTTCATACACTAATAAGTAACGAATATAAAATTATTAATTATTCGAATTAACAACTTTAATTATAACGACAAATAATTAATCCTTGCAGTTATATGCTCTGTGAGTGCACTTAATTTATTTAATTTTTACTTTTTACCCGACGACGGGAAAGCTAAAGTTGGGATATTCTACACGTTCACATGTAATTTGTACGATTTATGCACAAAGTATTTACATGACATAATATTTTGTAATAAATGTTATACAGAAGCCGAAAAATACCGACATCGAGGTCTTGTTTTTACCTTTATTGGGGTTTTAGTTGTAACTGTCTTATCTATTATATACCTAGTTTTCAACTCAATTTTCGTCTTTTTCATTTTTTATTACGATAAGTCGCCGAAACCATTAGACTAGCTACATCACAGACTTTGGCCACAAACAAACCATCACAGGCATTACAAGCAATAAATAGAGCTGCACCAGCTCCGATAGGGGTGACTATTGTCTAGATTTAAGCATGGCCAGGTGCGGCGTTCACCTGACTTGCTCCTAATTCACTTTTAGGCCGCACTTCGGATTCATGCTACAATGCTATGGCAATCACAGCTATGCGGGAGGGGTAAACATCGATAACACAGGCTCATCTCTATTTGCTATGGTTGTTCTACAACATGGATATTTTGATGCCGAGTCGTCGTTTCGTATGATTCCTAGCCGTTTATGTTGCAGATACAGATTTCTCATTGTTTATGGATGGAGTTAAATCTTCCTTAATGAATATATGGATGTTTTGAAACGATTTACAATAATGCTTATTAAGTTTTAGAGCGCTAGGAGTGTGAAGTTTACGAATACATGTGATCATCAAAAAATCTCTATTAATAAGTTTATTTTACAGCTCCAGAACTTACGTGACCCTCAAAACATGTTTATAATATACACATATGAGCAAGTAAAATTAATTAATTTCTCTTAAGCAATCCAATTACCACGACGACCCGAATGGCGCAGCGGTAGTGAGGCTGCCTTACGTTCATAGGGTTCCGGGTTCGAATCCCGGTAGGAGCAAGTGTTTGTGTGATTAAGCATGGACATTTGTTACCGAGTCATGGATGTTTATATGTATAATAAGTATGTATTTACAAACAAAAAGTATCTATGTAGTATATCAACTATCTAGTGTCCACGACACAAGCCTCGTTGCTTAATGTGGCACTAGATGGCGCTGTGTGTAATGTCTAGCGATATTTATTTTTATTTTATTACCACATACCACTTAAATGTTGTCTGAAATATAAATTGTGAACTAAGAGTGCTTCGTCCTTAATTGAAAGCTTCCTGCATTGCTATTCTAGGCAAACGTCAACTTAGATATGGATTTGATTATGATTTTTCCGTTCCCTTGCAAAATAAATTATCCCGCAACGGTTCTAGGATGATTACATTGGTAGAACGGCGGGAGTACAGGTCGAAAACATCTTGTTTGTGTTGTGTAAAATTAATGGGAAATTGAGGTTCCAATATCGTTTAAACGTCAGTTTTAAGTGGTAATTTTCGGTTGAATTGACAGCAAGCAATATGCTTGACTTGACAAGATTAATATAGGTGGAAATACGATTCCCCAGCTTGCTGCTTCACGAATATGGCATGGTTTAAAAACTAAACCAAAATCTATTAAAGACCTGTCCATCAAATCAGTGTGCTTGTACGGCCTACGAAGTATCGTAGCTGCTACGAACCTACGCCTGTAGCACTTGCTCGTAGCTCGTAGATAGTTCAATCGCACCCCACATGTACGGCCGACGTGGACGTCGTTAGGTAACGTCGGCGTTACATTATTAACGTCGGTGTTAGTCGTTACAAGATCGACTTCGGATTGATGTCGAGTACACAATAATTTAGTAGCGATGACTTTATTTGGGGCAGGACTTAAATGCAGTCTGCGTTAAATGGGGACCGTCTAGTGTTGTAAGAAACTCGAGTCTTTTAGTCTCCATTTCGAGATTTGAGTAGATTTTCAAGACTAGGGCTCGTTAGTCACATGAGTCCGACTCCTTTGAGTCTTTTAAGTTCTTTGAGCTAGACAGAGTCATGAACTTGAGTTGGTGTATTATAATAGGCAACACAGGGTGATTTTATATCGTCATCCATATTTATTTACTGATTGAAAATAAATCGCACAATAAAAATTTGTAACAATTAAATTGCATTGAACGCAAATACCTAACCTAATCAAAAGTATCCACCTGAAGACTGACGATTTGCTGAATCAAAATGCGAATTAAAACGTTTAAATAAAATAATAAACACACATAATACCGTCTACTTATAATCAATAAAATAAAATAAATAAATATTCCGGAACAATTTACACAGCGCCATCTAGCCCAAACTAAACTTAGTTCGTACTATGGGTCTACCAATCGTAATAACGGCGAAAGCGATTTGAGCGATTAATTTTTTCTTATAATTGATCTGGCAACGCAATAAATGAGTAAATTGATAATGTTGACGGAAAGAGGGTAGGCAAATATATTATTGTTACACAAACGAACGTATGTAAAATAAAAATTATCTATTAGTAGCTTGTTTCTTGTATTAAAATAATATTAGATAATCAACATGTCTAGCCAAGAGGATAAAGTAAGACCAACTTCTCCTAGTATACCGTGTTATGTACCGCCGCGTGCAAAAAAAGCGAAATCTCCAACAGAAGTTAACGAGTATTTCGAAACACACGCTGATAAGGAAACTCCGGTAACCTCGAACCAAATTGTAGATGCAATGATTTATCGCCGAAGTATATTTGACAGAGATTTAGTGAGAGCCAATGTGTCTGGATTACCTGAGATAACCTATGATCAAGAGGAACCCAAAGAATTGCGGATTAAAGAATTTGCTACATACCAAATGGTTTCCTCAATTATCCAAAATGGCTTTAGACATACTAAGTATTCCTGCGACAAGTGTTCCAAGCGAGCAGGCCTTTTCTAAATCAGGAAATTTAATTACCAAACGACGAAACCGATTGGGTAATAAAACTATAAGAAGTTCAATGTGCCTGTCTTCGTGGCTCAATATACTAAAATAATATAATATACAAATAATATATATACATATGTATAATAGTTACGTACCTAATAAATCAATAATTTGTTCATTGCTATTTTATTTACTTCAAACTACAGCTATGGATTTAGAGGACTCGGTCATGAATTCTTTTAAAAAGACTCAGTCTTTGAGTTCTTTTTGACAGGAATCAAGTCTTTCTACAAAGGACTCCAAATTCTGAAGGACTTGAGCTCTGAGTTTTATTTATAAGACTTGAGTCTTCAAAAATAGCTCAAGTTTTATTAAATAAGAGTCCTAGACACGAGTTTCTTACAACACTAAGACCGTCAGACTAGATCTCTATTTGGGTTACAATGAAATGTTCAGAATAACGCTTGTTGAGATGTTGCTATTATTAATACGGTTCATCAGCTACTCCAGAAGCAGGCAGCTAGTACAAAGACAAATCGGCATAATATTAATATGTACTAATTAACGTACTCACATGATAAAATCTTACAATAGGTAGACAAGATAGCATCTATACATAATTATAATAATTAATTAACAATATTATAATAGTTATAATAAAATTGTTACAGGCCGATGTCTGTAAATTGACGATATTGAAAAAAATATATATATGGGGTCTTTATTAGAACAACAGAAGCCAAAACAACAGTTTTTATAATTTTTGTATCAGAAGCAGTACTTTATTTGCTTTGAATGTAGCTACAGATATAATATGTTGTACATAAATTAATGAGATCAGCTACAATCTACCTTACGGCGTGCAAATTATTATAAAAATTAAAATAAACAAAATAATGTCACAAAACAAAATTAAAATTAAAGTGAACTGAATTTATAGTAATATAGTCAGGTACATAAGTCTTAAATGGTCAAATTTGTTATTAATTATAACAATCACAATCTGGATAAACTCATATCATTTAAAAAGTCTTTTACTGAGTAATAACATTTTCCTAAAAGTTGTGCTGTTATCTTAGATTTAAAATGTTTAAGGAGCAATCCTTAATACCAAATTCCAAATCTTAGCACTGACGCAATCAACCCATGATAAGCTAGTAGAAGTGTATCATTGCTAACTTTGTGTGAAAGGTTATGCAGTACGTAGGCTAATTTATTTAACTTCTTACATACGACATCAGCATGTGGTTTCCAAGTTAAATTGTTGTCAATCAAGATGCCTTGTAATTTTGCTTCAGAAGTTGTATCCACTCTTTGACCATTATAATTAACATTAATAACATCAGCACGAAATCTTTGGTAAAAGTGCATTACTTTTGTCTTTTTTAGATTGATTATTAAGTTATTTGTATCAAGCCAATGTATAATTGTTTCTAATGTGTTATAAATTTGCATTTCGTAGTTTTCTTTATCGGTACACTTAACTATCGCTGTACTATCGTCTGCAAATAGTACCATTAGCTGTCGTGTCTGTCGTGGTAAGTCATTTATACATATATAGAAGAAATAGTGGAGGTCCCAAGACACTCTCCTGCGATACACCGTATTTGACTTCTCTATCGGCTGGTTTATATCGAAGCTCACATTTGGTTTTAAGACATACGAGTATTCTAGACATTTCTGTATGTTGAGTTCGTCCAGTAAGATAGGAGCTTATTAAGTCCAGAAAATTTCCCCTTATACCGTAACCATGTAGTTTTTTCAGAAGGACGTCATGGTTTTCGTAGTCGAAAGCCTTGGTCATATCGGTATTTATGTATAGCACATACAGGAGCCTTATTATCTACACTTGGCATTATATTGAATAAGAAATTGAATATAGCCATATTAATATTTCTATTTGTTCTAAAACCCATTTGTGCGTTGCATAATATATTATGTTTGTTTAAAAATGTGTGTAATGATTCGTAAACAATCTTCTCAAATACTTTAGATAATATCGGGATTAACGCTACAGGTCTAAAGTTGCACATTTCCTCTTTGTTGTTCTTTTTATTATAGGTTTTATTATAACTCTTTTTAAACTATTAGGCAAAATACCCGAAACAGTACTCCTGTTCATAATGTGACATAAAGATTGAGCTATAATATTATTAACGAATTAAAGAACCTCTGTTGTAACACCGTCATAACCGTAACTTTTTGTATTTTTAAGACTTCTGATTATTCTAGTTATGTGGTCTGGTATTATCGGTGGCATAAATATTGAGCTCAGGATGCTATTATACGAATAATTCTATCGGATGTTTTATTTTCAGATGTATTGTCTGTCTGTCTTTCTGTCTGTATGTTTGTACGCGCATCACGCAAAAACAACTGCATGGATTTGAACGCAAGTTTTCACCGCTCTAATGCTAGATGCCTATCTTAAAATATAGGCTACAATTTACCACAGGAAATGATCTTTTTCCGTCGTACGAAGTCGCGGGCAAACGCTAGTTTAAAATAAATTGTGTACTTAGTAACAAAATTAATTCATTTTTCAATTAAACTGACAGGATTTTAACCCCGGCTTCTTTCAATTGTTATAATCAATATTGTATCGCGATTGTAGTGGATTTTCACTTGTGTATTTTGTTGTAAGAAATATTTTTTTTTGTTTACGATAAAAATTAAATATTTTAACGTGGTTTACACATACTAAATACTCGGTGGTTCATTCATATTAAACTTGGGTTTTCTTGATACCCTGAGATTTAAATATTTGTTAACATTTTCTAGAGTCGAGATAGTAGAAAAGTAAAGAATAGTCTAGATTCTAGACTATTCTCTTCTGCCAGACACCAACAATGGCTACCTTAGTCGAAAACTCATTCACAATTCGGTCATTCAAAACTGGAACGGCCTAAGCCGTGGCCTGCGTCGCCATAGCAACGCCACGTCAACGGCGCGGCGGCGCGCGCGCGTCGTTTAGCTCAGTCTGTAAGAAATTACCGCGGATCGCTCGTATCCGCACCTAATTGGTCCACATCCGCATCAGGAGTATGTTTAATCGGGCGAATTGCCCGCCAATTGCTCGAGATAGAGATAGACCAGCAAACGTCATAAGTGTTATTATGAGTATGCTATGTTTGTTTAAAGTGGAATACATAGTTTTAGTGACCTTTGGTGAGGAATGAGTAAAGTTTTTAGTATGAATGTTGATGTCTGTGCAATTGGGTGCGGTATGTCCATAAAGATATGCGATTAAGTAGGAGCTCGGTAAGTCCGAGGAAACGATGGAAGCATTAATAGTTTTGACACATAGACAGGTCCTGCGACTTTCACAAGGTGCCTCCTTGGTCTATTGGTCGGAAGTGCTACTCCTCAGCATGGTGGTCCTGGGTTCGATTGGCTTTTTCCATCAGGAATTTCTGAGTAGCAACCACGGAGTCAAGATTTGTGCCGGGTTGAGGCTCCTCCCCTATTTTACGGGACTTAAACGCGAAATGTGGGTATACTATTAGGTACACCTCTGGCTAACCTTTTGGGGATTACATGCGTGCTGTTATGCTCCACAAGGTCATTGTTATTTGTTTAATCATGAATTCAATTCTGGAGTTAATTTCCTATCGAAAATTGAGTAAAATTATTCACATTTCTATGCAAACATTTAAGTGTAAAAGTGATTACTAGCTACTCTAGTTGCTGATAACAGGGCTGGTTGCACAAGTTCTAAGTACTTCCAAATGGCAGTCTTCGTCTTTTTTCCCTAGCGTACATTTGCAAACAGGTGTGGCTGATAAGGAGTTCAATAAGAAACTTCGTAAGTAGTTATAATGGTAAATTACGATTATAATGGTAGATTGTTTCGGGCTATTATAATATTTGCTAGACTAATGAATACTAAATAGTTACTTTTCGGTATTCTTTAGATTGTTAAGTTTATCAATACAAAATGTGTGGAAAATAAATGCTTCCATGTAAACTTTTATCCCCTGTTTCACCCCTTAAGCTTTCTCAATGCTCACCTTCGTTGTAAAATGAATTTTAGTTCATAATATCATGGCTGAGAATCCAGCGGTTTAGGCTATGCATCATCTGTCAGTGAATGAGTGAATTTAACAATACTGTTAATTTCGTATGTAGTATTTTTAAGGTCATAATTAAATTTTATACTACTTAATAAGTAGTTTTTTAATGTCATCACTTGAGATGAGAGCACATGAAAGACCAGCCTACCAAAGCTCTCGACAAAGAAAGAAAGCCATCGAATGCAGTCGCTGAGGCCGAAATCGGCTAGTGCTATCTATCCAATTACTAACCATCATCATCGACATTTTTATAAGTTCATAACTATGTTTGTCCTTCCAAAAAAGATAGTACCAAAAGCCATAGATGAAGATAGCTCATAATTATTATACATACTCGTAGATCAGGAAGGATCAACATGACTATGAACGTTAATTTTTCAATGTTTTGGCAATATAGTATCTCTGAGATGTTCGGGAGGCGTGAATGTGTAACAGGCGCCACGGCTGCCAGTTACCGTTAAATATTAGCACATAATTCAGATTGTGCATGCGAAAACATCGCGCCGCCATGCCTCCGGCCGGTCGCTCAGGGCTACAGCGATTAGAACGCGCGACTAAATTTACGCGCGTCTAGCTTAGAGGCGCAAGATTCAATGTTGGGTGAAACCATTTCATATTCAAACAAATTATCCTTAATTATGTGCTTGTTAAGTTGAATTTGCGTGCGTCAGTGACTGTCAATAATCGAGTTTGGGTTTGAAATAGTATTCCGATAGTCGATATTGTTTTAAAACATTCCCTGTCTAGAAACAGATTTTGTTTACGACTACAATATAACTAAATAGCATAGGTAAGCTATTGTTTTGGAAATAAACTTATTGTCATGCTATGCTGTCGTCACTTCACTCGCCTCAGTAACAAAAACGCGTCGTCTGATTTCGACAGTGTATAGCTTAAACGCACGTTCGAGCGTCTGCGCTAAACAATTAAACGCACAGGGTAAACTAATGTATGTATTATATATCATAATATATAGGTAGGCGGTAAAGCTACCCCCGTTCTAATCACGTTGGTACTCATGAATTTAGATTCGCCGCCCGCTCACACAGCTTAGGGTTGATAGATCTTTCAAAGTTATAGGTATAAATGTTCGAACTAGAATGATATTTTTAATCCATCAGTGAGATTTTAATGTATTATGTTATTTGTTTCCAATACAAGGTATCTTGAGCGTTGTACCATTGTTTCAAAATCATAAAAAATGAGTCGTTTATTAAAAGTTAGGGACTTTTTCTGGGTTCCTTGCTGCCGCATCTTTGAGACATGATGCTGTCCTTAGTCCAACGAACATCTTCAACTTTCCTTACGTCACCTGGCCTTCAAAAACTAATGTATCAACTGTAGGTAACCCATTGCCAATTTGCATGGCATCAAACGCAGCGTTTGGCTTAAGAGTCTAACAAACAGTGGCGGATGGCTCAACTGTGTATCGTCGTAACTTAGCTTTGTTGACAAGGTTTACCATGTCGCGTTTGCTTTGCTCTATAGCGATTGGAAACCATGCAAAAATGCATTACTAACTGATCCTAATACCGATTAGTTCTGAATGTTGGCGTTTCTTAATTATATCCTAATCATCATCAGCCTAGCCTTGGGCTCGGGTCCAGTCTAACCGGATGCTACTGAATACAATTATTTTACATAGAGCGGCTGCCTATCTGACCTCTACAACCCAGTTAGTACAGAGTTACACGACACCCGTTGGTAAGACTGGTAGCCAGGCTTTCGCGCCATTGACTACCATCACCCCACTTCCAAAATAATGAGCGAGTGAGAGGTACGGCCGAAAAGGGAAGTGTCTATCACTTTTTTGTCTGTCAATATATTAATCGTAATCATCCACCGAAAGGGGTCAAACGGCCCCTAAGGGTTTAACACCTAGAAACAACTATTAAATATACATATTTCATTTACAACTATCTTTACAGGTCTAATGCGATAGTTTCGCTATCAGCTACAATATTAAATAAGACCGTTTTAGTAGCACAAAATCCTTAAAAAAAAAATTAAAAAAAAAACACTTAACTACCATACATAACATAACATCACGCATGTAATCCCCGAAAGATTAAACAGAGGTGCAGCTATCTCACTACCTACAGGCACAATTCACCAGCTATAAAATAATAGTTAGAAATGGAATAAACCATAATATAAATATTTTCTAGTATTTTCTTTTTTGTTATTGCACCTACTGTGTATTGTCTCTGCATCACCCTAAGGTAGACTGGTAGAAAATGCCCAAGGCATTAAGTCCGCCTTTGTACAGTTTTTACTTGTGCATAAAGTTTTAACAAATATATAAATGCGCTTCGTCTAAATTCGTCGGTCCGTGAGAACCCTGAAGCGTGCGGCGTATCGTTTGTACTACTTGTCTATGACAAAATGGATGCATCGTGTGTAATTAATTTATAACATAGTGCTGGCCCGCGTTATACTATAAACATTTGCTTTAATTATTATACTATCAATATTTTGTTGCCGATATTAGAGGTAGATGCACTTCGGTAACCAATCAATTTATTCGCGGGGCAAAGACGGCTAGATGTAGCACAGATATAGAGGTTTGGATCCTTACAAACCTCTCTATTTGTGCGACGTGTCTTCATCGACATCCACTGCTGGGAAAATACCTCCCCTTTCTCCTGAAAGGGGACTGCAGTGGGACAAGACGTAGGATATAATAAAAACTTTTTTATAACCGATTTGAAAAAATCTTCTTTTGTCTGAAAGGTACTTATACTTCTCGATTGGTCCCATAGAAATGTTATCAAAATCGGTTTAGTAGTTTGGTATTTAAATCAAAATATCTGGTAAAAATATGTATGTTATCCAAGTAAAAGAAATTGCGAAATTGATAGTTGACAAGGCTTTGTGTGTGATACGATAAATAAAAAAGGTAAAATAAAAACTCTTTTGCAAAAACAATAACCGACTTCCAAAAAAAACACTAAAACGTGGAAAATAACTTTACTTTCGGAAGTCGGTGGCAAAAAATTCAATGAAACAAACAATAGTCACCGACTTCCGTATTTAAAGTAAAGTTATTTTAAATTTTTTAGGTTTTTTTGGAAGTCGGTAATTTTTCTTTATATCTAATATTAGTTTGTAAACAATGTACATATGTAAATGAATAAAAAACGAAAACAGAAACCCAATTTTATAGGTTTACAGAGCAGCAATGAAACATCATAATCATTTGTAATAACTCTACCACGTAGAAAAGATAAAACAAGCAATGATTCAGAAAACATCACGGAATGATATCAAATGTAAAAAATACAGCTGTGTATAAAACAAGGTTAATTATAAACCTAGAAAAGATCGACTATTATAATGTTTCTTTTAAATGTTTTACTGTTAATTTTATCAGTGGAACGCAAGGCTGGTATCACGCAATCTTATAAACAAGAAACATATTTATGAAGGCGAAGTTCTCCATTGTATAACAATATAATTATTGATATTCAATTAGGGCAACTAATAGAAATAACTGTGTACCTCTTTACTGAAACAATGAATTTGTAGTTGTGTTTTGATTGATAAAGTGCACTGATTTCTGTGTAGCTGAGTTTTATGTTATTAAGCTGAGACCTATACCCAAGTTTAGTAGTAAGTTTCGATAGGTTCGAAGGTTTATTTTCACTCCCATGCTGGTGACTAATCTAACGGAATCACAAATAACTGGGTGGAATTCAAGACTCATTCATCTGGACTTGAAAGTCGATCACAGATCTCCAAAGATTCTGAGAGAAATTTACGTCGAATTCTATAGGATCCCGCACTAGCAATAGGGGTTAAAGTGTGAAATTGCCGTTTTATAGTAATAGATACTTTGAATTGACATTAAATCTTCACGGTGTGAGATATTCGAGTGAAACTTTTTTGTGCAACATTCGATTTTCGAATTTCGATTGTTTGTTTTATTCAGCTTAGACGGAAAAGATGGATACTTCGAAAAACCGAGTAATTTTTGAAGACGAGTTCCGACGTGGAACTAACGCGGCAGAAACGGCTACGGCGGCTACGGTGGAGACTGCTAATGAACGCACCGTGAGTTTTTGCTTTGAACGCTTTCGTAATGGAAACTTCGACTTGAAGACGTGGTTCGTCCACGTGGAAGACCGGTGATACGATACAGGTGAATAACGCTGAATTGAAAAAGATGGTGGAAGCCAATTCGAGTCAAACTACCTAGGAAATAGCAGCATGGTTTAACGTTACCTTACCCACAATATTGACTCATTTGCATCAAATCAATAAGATATAAATATGAAAAATGGGTGCCTCATGATTTGACTGATCTGCAAAAAGAAACGCGTGTTGAAACTTGCGCTGCCTTGTTGAATCGGTACAGAAATTAAGGAATATTGGATCGAATTGCAATTCGATCCAATATAATATAATATAATAAAGAATCCACTTTTCGTCACATGTTGCAACATGTAAGCGAAAAATGCAATGGTTGACCCCAGGTCAAACGCCGCAACAGTAAAGCAAAGCTTACCAATAAAAACGTAATGATAACTGTTTGGTGGTCTCTTCATGGTGTTATTCACTATAGCTTTCTCAGGTCTGGTAAAGCAATATCAGCAGATGTTTACTGTGCCGAACAATGATGGCGAAACTGGCAGTGAAAATATAAAACAACTATAAATTTAGATAAAACAACTATAAGAAATATTCTCAACAAAAGCGTTTACTCAAACTTAACACTCACCCAATATAAACAAGATAGTCAACGCAGCACACGGCGAGCAAGCTTGCTAGTTTTACCTAAAACAAGAACTACCTATGGCAAAAATATGCTAACTTTGAAGGAGCACAACTCTATAATAAATTACCGTCCTTTATAAGAAATCTACACTCTTTCAATGCATTCAAAACTCAACTTAGCCAACACATATTTGCGGATCGATCACTTCTGGAGAAATTAATGCATTGAATGGGTTATTAACTTGTAATACTGATGGCGGAGTTTTTGTAATCTATTTATGTATGTTTTTTAGTTTTGTTTTCAAGTAAGTGACTTATGTCTTTATTGGAAATAAAGTTTCTTTAAACCAAAACCGAAACAGCCCCGACTCGTTAATCGATTATCATCAATATTGCACCATGATAACGCAAGACCGCACACTGCACGGGACACCGTGGTAACTCTACAGGAGCTGCAGTTAGAAACCATACGTCATCCTCAGTACTCGCCAGACCTTGCTCCAACTGACTACCTTTTTTTTCGTGATTTGGACAATTTTCTACGTGGTAAAAAAATTTCTTCCCAGGAGGCAGTACAAAATGCTTTCACACAGTTTGTCCAATCTAGATCCACAGAGTTCTATCGCAAAGGCACAAATGAACTTCCGATTAGATGGCAGCAATGTATAGATAATGAGGGTAAATATTTTGATTAAATAAATACACCGATACACCGATATATATGTTACACCTTAAAAATACAAAAATAAAATATGTTTTAATTTTGCAGTATAAATTGGCAATTTCATACTTTAACCCCATATTATGAACACGAAAACTACTCTATTCGTCCATTACGTTTTCACGCCTTTACGGGTTTGATGAAATTTGGCACAATTAGAAGGTTTTGGCATTAGAAGCTTGGCCAAAATTAGAAGGTTTTATAGGATTTAAGCTTAATTTTTTTCATTTCGAAACCATGTTTAAAAACCGTATGCGGAGGAATGAGAAAATGTCGTGAGGAATGTTTTGAGTATAAGAGTAGAGGAAGGCCAAACAATGAAACGATGGATGGACTGAGTGAAGGATGATATGGCAAGAAAGGAGGTGTCTGATACAATGACTAGGAAGAAGGCATGCTGCGCCGACCCCAAATGAATTGGATTAAGGGCAGGAGAATGATGTTGCTGGTAAATAAGCTATTCTGTTCGTAACATTAAATCGTTATCAGCAACACTATCAAATACCAAAATAGAAATATGTGGAAAACTTGTTATAACATAAACAGCTGCCTCGCATAATCTCTTCGCTCAACCTCTGTGCTATAACTTCGTTTACTTCCGCTAGTCCGATGACAGATACACTTGTAATTTTTTTGTATCTATACAAGGCTTTGACTCCTCGTGTATACATCTCCAACGTAACTTAACCCACCACCAACTACAAACGCGTCCAGATTCAATTTTCGCATCGACAACCGCTGTCGCAGCGGAAATTGTCAAGAACCCTTGGAGCGCCACGGCCTTCCAATGTGCATCTGTGCAATTTTGTTATGGAAGCCTCATTGGCCCGGCGATGCGTATTCGCGTGAATAGCGCCTCCAATGGAACAACTACTAAACAATCTGCTCGCAGCCAAATCGATTGGAAGTTCAGGAAATGTAGTTTAGTAGGACGATTATTACTGGTGCTGTACAAACGAAGTTTTGGTGTTCAGTGCACTTTATTGAGTGTTACTTAGTCAAGATACCAAGATAGTGATCAGTCTTGACGCTCATAAACGTAATTATAACTTAATCGATAAAACTATAATGATGATTGATCTGTCTTCAATGCTCAACCGATCAAAGGTTAAGTTAGGTTCCTATTAAAGGAGTTGGCACGAGTGGATCAGACGAAGTAGCGGTATAGCTATCATCAGCACCTACGCTAAGATACAAATCTCAGATAACTTTGTATAACACTTAACAAGTCCAAGTACTCCATATAGCAGAAGACAAATAGGCGCAAACGTTAAACAAAAACAGTGTAAACATCGCGATCGAGTTACAGCAAAACAACTATGAACAATGACAGTTTACATTTTAACAGAAAATCGCATTACAATATGGAGACGAGTTTTGAAATCTTAACAAACAGAATCATAACAATAACGGTGGACGAGTTACAGTGAACTGGCAGGTTTTCCAAATACAACACTGGACAGTGTACATACAATAGAAAGAATTTTGTTGACTTATTATTGGTTGCTGAATGCGGTGGCGAAGCGTTCGTCTGATCGAGTAAAAAAACAGCTTTGGGAGCGCTTCGTAGTCTTGATTTTGTTGATTGCAATTTCGATTCGATATCCGAATGGTTGTATCGTCAGTAATCTGTATGAGGGAGGGGTGAAAGTGAGGTGATATTAGGATTTGCGTGTTGATACAGTAATAGTCAAAACAATCATAATGTCATGTCTAGAGAATTTCTACCATAATCTTTTCTTTTAAGATGACCATAATCAAAGTCAAACCATTTTATTTCAATGAAGTCATCAAAAGACACTTTTACAAGGAAACAGAGTTGATTCTAGATACCCATCCGCAAAGATGGTTTCGCATTGAAAAGAATGGACAAGAAATTCCATACTCTACATACCCGTGTTCCATGTTCTCTGTCTTTCATACTCTTTTTAAGATGTTTAATTATACTTTGTATTTAAAACGAGTGAAAACAATGTACGCGAAATAAAATTACTGTACCTTCATAATTTCGCAGTATACAGAGTGATTGTTAATTGGGTGCAGTCCTTGAAATGGGTGATACTATAGCTAATTTGCAACAAATTTGACCCCGATAACTAGGGGTCACAAAGTATCCTGTGTTATGTGTTATATAGCCAATATCGAAATGACTGACATGTGCCTAATTTTGGGTCATTCTGAAAAAATAAAAACACGTCTTCCCTTCAAATTGTTAATACCGAAGCTCTAACAATTTCCCAACATGATACTGTTTCGATTTTCAATACCATTCATCCCCTTGACATAATTTTATTATATTTGCCTGGCTAATGTGAGGCGTACGGCGCGCGGCGATTGCAGTGCTTTCAAGTACGTGTGCTGGCCTAAGCTAGATATAAATCTTTTACTATGGACGTAATTACTACAAAATGTTCTATTTATAATCCTTAACGTACATTTTATTATAATTCATGGTTACAATTTGTTTTATTCTTCACGTCTTTGTACTTTTAAAGCTATAAACAACTTTTTTTTTATTTCTTTTAAAAACAATCCTAAAGAAGTGAAAGTTTCGGGTTATTTTTAAAATGCCATTTATGAAATGAATTTACATAAATTATCTAGTTTTAATAGTAAATATCGGGCAAAGTATCTCTGATGGATATTTCGTATTGTTTGTACCATTCGCGGTTTTAATAGACTGGTAATCTAAAAAAAAAACTCTGTAACGATAATCTTATTTATCGCTTATCTACTTATTTCCTGGATTTTCTGCATATAAATCAGAACCTAATTTAAAGATTCGTATTATTGTATATATCCTTAAATTGTCCCGCCAGGCTTTCTGTTTTAACACTCATAGGAAGTTCGACACAGAACTGACTCCGTTATATCTATTTTAACTGGAACACAGTACAGTACAGTACAGTATATGTAGCTAATTATCTGCCTATTAACGCGAATTGTAAAAAAATGCGCCTCTAGTATCTCCTAAAGGCGCGTTTTTTTCACAATTCACGTTAGCCAGCTTTTCTTGTTGCACAAGAACGAACGGCCGATTCATACCGGTCTAAAAAGGCACAGTAACATCAATCGACGGATAAAATTCTCCTGGTTTTTACACCCGAACAATTCGAGTGCGCGTCGCAGCCATTATTTTTGATAGGGCCGTAATTGGTACACTTCCCAAGATGGCCGCTTCATATTCGCTTATTCAACACCTATTCGGGAGCGATGACGTTTATTTATTTCGAGTGTCCCGCCGGCAGACTCTTAATTATCGTCTTTGTATTTAAAATATGCAACGACATTAATAAAACATTTAGTAACAGTTTGCCTATTGGATTTTAGATAGTTTGTAGACGCCCACTAAGTATGCTATCAGCGTACCGTACACTGAGCATGAATAGTTTATAAGACATTCATGTCCCGACATAACCAATCTAGGCATAGTTTTGACTCATCCTTTAAATACATCCCATCTCATACATTCACGATGTCAACTGAATAATTATAAATCAGACAAACGTATATCACGGATGACGCTTCATTAGATATTTAGCGCAGTCCGTGGTTAGGTAGGCACATTTAGCGCAAATAACACTAATATAAACTAGAATCGAACGTGGTGCGCTATCGATTAGGAGCCGGCGTTCACAACAATTAATGACCTGCATGTCCCAGGCCCGACAAAGCTATGGCAAAACAAATAGACGCCCAGCGCGCTTCCCCCACACACAGGCTGCTCCAAAATACCAACCGAGAAAGTTCTAACGAATTTGCCAAGCCACGTCTTCTCGAACGGACAGAAAACGCTGTTCATATTTCAAAAAATCCCTTAAAATAAAACTCCTCGAAGTGAAGCAATTTTTTTGGGAGGCAAAGGAGTTTGTTAAGCCGTTGGAATTTCAAATATTGTGAAGATTGTCTCCTTTTTCGCTGAAATTTTGAACTGCATTTTATCAAGACATGAGAGAATTTTGATAAATTTTAAACGCATTACTTTCACACTTGAGTTTAAAATCTTACGAATGTAATACGGTTCATAAAAGTTTCTAACGTAGTTAAAGACGCAAACGAAAAAGCAAAATCTTCATCTTTTCTTTAGAGAGGTCACTCCTCGGTCTGTCTAATGAAAAGCTGTAAGATTTTTCATCGTTTATAATTCGCTGAAAGTTGTCGATCCCGCTGTATACAAGTGGCATGGGGAGTGACGTGGCTGTGTGCGTGTTTTCTCTGTGTGAGCCGGTTTAGGCAGCGGAGCTGAGCTTAGACAATTTTAGTATTACGTGTGGAAATAATGCACCGCGGTCATACTCGATGCATAGCCTCCTGTCATGCTCGCCGTTTTTTATACGCGCTCCCTTACCTATAAACTCTTTTTGTTCGCTTTTATAGTCGTTATCTTTCGTGATGTCACTAAATATGGTTAAGTACTTAAGTCTGGCTAGTTTATATTCAAATTGGGGTTTCCTTCATTTTCATATCGTTAGGGTAGCTGATTGCGTTTCCAACTTTGTTTCTAAAGTAATATATGCGACGATATGCGTCCATCACCGGACGCAATCTATTGACAAATTAGCTTTATTTTAGAATTAATGAATGTTGGCTGCCTCGTTGCTTTGGGGATTGAATGCACTTCTGTTGAGCGTAAGTTACTGAGTACGATCCCCAGGTTAGGAAAAGTGTTAAGTATTGGGTTTTTCCATCAAAAATTCTCAGTAGCCGCAAGGTGTCTTGACTTGTGTCCAGTTGGTGGCAATAGGCTCGCCCCTATAACTTGGGACTAATATAACTGGCCTTAGTGTGAGCTATACAGAGATGCACCTCTGCTTAACCCTTCGGGGATAACAGGCGTTACGACACAACATTTTGTAATAGTTAATGTGGCTTATAGGGATCGCTGTAGTGCTTCTATCTTTTAAAAACTACTAGCGAAAAATGGTTAATAATTCATACTAGTAAAACGTTTAATTACTCTTGCTCTTGTAAATGTTTAATTTTCCTCACAACTTAAAGTTCTGGTAATTATCAGTTATTGATTTATTAGTAGACACACTAACCAATGTATCTAGCGCTACAAAGTTTTCACTCCAGTATTCTAGGTAAAAGTGCCTAGCAAACTGGAGTGAAAACTATCACGAGCAATTAGTTCTTAATTAAGTTAATCCTTTCACTCTGCCTTAATATAAATTTTAATATGATACCCATTGACCCCTTGTTATGTAGGTATTTGTGGCATTGGCCTTTGAATTAATTATCATATATTCAACCTTGTTACCCGCTAAACTAA
Source organism: Standfussiana lucernea (assembly GCA_964057025.1). Taxonomy (NCBI): domain Eukaryota; kingdom Metazoa; phylum Arthropoda; class Insecta; order Lepidoptera; family Noctuidae; genus Standfussiana; species Standfussiana lucernea. The sequence continues at coordinate 3,810,275 of OZ059784.1, forward strand.
AAAACGAAAGCAAAAACGTGGTATTTCTACCAAAACGTAGTAAGCGATTAAGTAGTTACCAGTTAACGCAAAAATCACAAGCGATCTTTATCTGAAAAACCCCAAAGGCATACTGATAACATCGCAATTGAATACCAGAAGCGAAGCTTCAGTATCCTCTGGTTGCATCACAAGGAAGCCATCTGAAAGCACAAAGCGTCCCCCCGGCTTAGGCGGCGTACGCACGAACGTCAACCGCGCACATTCGGCTATGCGTTACAAGATTATGACAGACGCGTCATTTCCGTCGCCCGTGCGTCGCCGCCCTAACAGCGTCAGTTACTTTGTGAGGATATCAAGAGGCCATTGTCCAAATATAAAAGCTGCCTGTCGCCTTTTGTTCTGTGGTCTACGGTATGCGGAAGACTACATGGTTCCCTTTCGTTTTTTTTTTAATGTTTCCGTCGCATTTTTCTGTTTGGCGTTTCGAATGGTGTTTGGTTGGGTTCGATTTGGTGTGATCTCTATTTTTCCGTTTTGTTATTTAACTCAATTTACTAAACCGTTGAGAGATGATTTCGATGAAACTTATTAGGCTGTATGTCTTTTAGATTGATGTAATAGTTTAACATTGCATTGTTTCATTATAATTAATTGATTACCAATAAGACCATGCCAAAGTATAAATTATTTTGTTGTTTGATTTCGTTATCTTAGAGGAAACCCCGTCTTATTTTTTATAGTGCACATGTAATTTTTACAACTCATTCCTCAAACCATCAGGGTTCTATTCTTTGCAAATTTCCTTTGAATTTCTAGTTATGATAGCATGAAGTTTACTGTTTGGCTAGTCTATACTAATATAATAAAGCTGAGGAGTGTGCATATTCGAGCTAATCTCAGTAACTACCAGTCAAATTTGAAAGCTGATGAGCTTTAGGAGCCAACCAAAAAGTGAAACGGCGTATGAACCCATGGGGCACAGCTACATATTTTGGTCTGGCCTGGTCTTCCGATATCTAAAGCTACACTGAGCCTTCTTCAAGCAACGTAGAGGAAAATATAGGTAGAGAGAGATATGAATTTTTCGCACATGAATATTTATAACCCGTCCCCGGGCACGTACTTTCCAACATTTTAGTTATAAATTGTCGTAATGAGCCGTTTCCACTGTCAAATTGTCGTCAAAGAAATACGAATATTTTCGAAACAGCTGATTAACGTCCTATTTTTCACGCTGCCATCATTATTTTGTGCATTACAATAAACTTTCTATGTTTAGTACTTCGTGTATCTGATATTGAGCATTTCAATGTTGTTTGTAAAGATACAGAATATTTATTTCTTCATTTCCTTAATAAGAAGTGTTGAAATTTCAATACAGTTCTCTCGCTACGAATTTATTCTAGTAATAGTGTAATTGTGCCTGGAAATAATTTAAAAGTAACCCATTTGTTTTTTCTAGGTGAATTCTCTGCAATGTTACTTTAACTTAAAAAATCACTAGGAGTAAGCTCATAATGTCATCAGATTTCTACATCACCATCTTTCACCTTAAAGTCGACAACTGGCCGACATAATTCTTGTCCAGTTCGTAATTGCCCCAAACGCAATTAGACACCTGTAGTACCGAACAGCCAATTAACATCACAGGCGAGTCCATGAGTGAGATTTGACTATCGGCTGAAATGCCTTTATCTGAGGTAACCAGCCTAAATTCGAATTTCAACCGATGGATTCTTAACAAGGCCCCCGGCTCGACGGACTAACTGAAAATCTCGAAAATCCTACCGCAGATCGCACGAGAATCGGAATATGTAAGGTATTTAGCAAAATGATGCTTCGACGCCGACGTAGCCCGCCGCTACATCCAGCCGCTGAACTGCGCTCTAGTGGCATTCCTCAACGCGATTTCGAATGTGTTTTTGGAGCTCACTGTACTTATGTCTACCTCTTTACTAACCGCACTACCGAAGGGGGTTCTCTTGTTGCTACCATTATTTACAACTACATAACCAACTCAAATACCTACAACAAACAATTTTATATAAAATGTTTCACATTGACTGCATTACAGCTGGTTACTGGACCGTCTACATTACCGCTCGTCATTGTTCGTGTACATTTATAAATAATAACCAATCGCTTGTACTCCTTTCCTTATTAGTGATTGTAATACATTTTTTTCTTCATTTTCAGGTAAGTTCGGCACCATAAAATCCAACCTGTTTCGAATTCCGAACGATTTCGTAGCAGTAAAACAATGAGGGAGTATTTTTGTGTTTGTGTGTGTGTAAGCGTGTGTGTGTGTATTTGTGTGTGTGGTGACTTACCCACACATGCAGTTAATACAATGAGCGTTTCATGAGTTGATTGTTGCCTTTACTTGGAAATACATTATACATATTGTAAGTAGTTAAGTACAGCAGTTATATCATCTGTCTCAGTTGAAACTATTGTTAGGTAAATCAATAATTTACAATGCTATTTGAAAGTGCACGATTTGCACTTAATTTTACGTGCATTGAGTTAACCCGTTGCGCATGGAGGTGTAAAATATGGCATTTTTCCTATTTATCGTCTATTATTGTTCGCGTTCAAACACCGTATTAAGTTTTCTTCATATTACACTTCTTCGGTAACGAGTAACTATTTTAATTAAGTTTGATGTTCAATACCAGTATTTTACATGGAGCGACTGCCTATCCGACCTCCCCAGTTAGTACTGGGTTATACGATACACCTTGGTAAGACTATTTGTTAGGCTTTGGAGACTTTGGGGCCACTGTCTACTTAACGACTGTCAAAGATCTACAATTGACAGCCGGAACCATCCGCTTAACGCACCTTCCGAATCACGGAAGAAACTCTGTATGTAATAGGTGGTCACCTATCCACGGACCAACCCAGGAAAGCGCGGCTTAACCTGAAGATCGACCCGAGCGACAATACACCACAAAAATATGATACGCATCAGCTTTCTATCGCACTTCACGTACAAAGCGCTGAAATGAGAGGTCTAGCGGCCATTTTGAGTTCCGTAGTCGCACAAACAAACGCTTAAAGTTAAAAGCAGTAAAAAGCGCGGACTGAGGGGGTACCTATTAACACATTACTCACACAAACGACAATGACAAACGGGGTAAAACAAAACACGGGAGCGTACCGCGTCGAAAAAACTTGAAAAAGAGAACGTCGATTCCGGATCGGACGAAGTTCCGTACGAAAGTTGGCTCTCCGTTATGGTCCGCTCTTTAAAATGTACTTGCTTTAATATTTTATATTTAGCTTTAAATGTTATATTTATGCTTCATTCTGACATGGACGGAAGTTTCCGATTTTCCGAAGCGTCTAAAATTCTCTGTTACCTGCATGAGTAAAAATGGCAGTTGTTATTTTAAGGTGACAGTATTTAAAAATGTATGGCCGGTTGCTGATCCATAACTACTGAAACAGATCTATTATGATCCCTGTCAGTCGGTTTTGTCGACTTTATTTCACCCTGGGGTGGCTCCTCTTGAGATCGCCCCACGTGCAGTATTTTTAATGTAATTTTTTCCAAGATTGTTGCCTTACGGTCAAAACCTCACAATCTCCTTACGGCTCCTCACAGTCTGTTAAACCTACTAAGTCGAATTAAAAGATAAGTGTCAGAAAAGATGTTAAGTACTAATACTAGATTCAGCACAATATTTACTAACTTCATTGGACCTTCAGTAAGATAAATAGAGCCATAAACATCTACCCTTTGACTAAAAGAAAATGTAAGAATAAAAAAATTTGCAAAAAAATAACACGAATTCGAAAAATCTTGTTTCATTGACTTTTTTGCCACCGACTTCCGAAAGTAGTTATTTTATTTTGGAAGTCGGTTATTTTTTTGCAAAAAAGTTTTTTATTTTACACTTTTTAGTTATCGTATCACACACAAATCCTTGTCAAGTATCAATTTTGCAATTTCTTTTACTTGGATGACGTATTTTTTCCAGCTATTTTGATTTAAAACCAAACTACTAAACCGATTTTGATAAAATTTCTATTGGACAAATCGAGAAGTATATCCTTTCAGATAAAAGAAGAATTTTTTAAATCGGTTCATAAATGACGAAGATATGAGGTAACGAACACAAAAAAAAATACAACCGAATTGAGAACCTCCTCTTTTTTTAAGTCGGTTAAAAAGTGACTGAATACTTTCTTACGAAAAGACTGAATTGCTGATACACACTCTCTGACACTCACGCGCAATCATTATCATATCACACAGAGAGAGGACACGCACAACATACACACTATCCATTTTTTTTTGTTTTTCTTTTAATTCTGTAATTTAAGGATTTTATTATTTTGGTTTCACAGATTTTATTGTAATGATTTCACTAACTCATTTCAGTGGTTTTATTTTACTGATTTTATTAAAATCAATTAATTGTAATGATTTTATTGTTTTTATTCCTATTTTAATTCGTTCTAGTTATATGATTTTTATTTCAATGATTATTTAGTTTAATTTTTATAACTTTACTTTAATGATTTTAGTTTTCGAATTATTATAATAATTATTGCTAAATAGTTGTAAAAAGCTGCCATTCATTTATTGTTTTGAGGGGTGCTGATAGCCGAAATATATGCTTTTTCCTAGTTTTTAATTCTTTTTTAAAGTAAAAAAATATTTTTAACATTGTAAAAGGAGATCAGGTGACCCTCCATAAATTCTTGGGCTAATTTCAAAAGTGCCAATGCACCGTAGTCCTAAGTCAAACTACCGAGAAATTATTCAACCACAAAATATATGAGATCACCCAGATCGAGCAATTTTTGTTTTGCCGGGCAGCATAAATACAATTATTATTTGGATAGAGCTTTGGATAGGGCATAACGTATATTTTTTATGACATCTATGTCGGATGTCAATCCACCGAGAAATTATTCAACCACAAAATAAATCACCCAGAATGGGCTTTTTTTACCGGCCAAATAAAACAAACGCAATAATTAAATAGAGCTTTTTTATTGTGTCACCCAAATTCTATACCCAAGTTTTTAGTAAATAATAATGATAACATTATTGTTCATCAGCAACTTGCCAATTGAAATTTCAACTTATAGAATCATGTTGTACTGGGATCGGCCTATCGTTACAGACAGGATTATTGTCGCCAATAAGCCTGATATAGTGGTGATAGACACTGCTGGGCAATGGCTTCTTCTCATATAGAAAGGCACGAGCATTGATCACTTTCAGATTTATATTAATTATAAGTCCAGGTTTCCTTACGATGTATGTTATATCCATTAGCACTATTTAATTATTGCGTTTATTTTTGTTGACCGGCAAAATAAATGCCCATTCTAGGTGATCTCAGATATTTTGTAGTTGAACTGCTCGGTGTATTGACTTAAGACTTAGGTGTAATAATAAAAAAATGTTTATTATGTTATGATCCATCCAAATAATAAGTTTATTTTTGTTGGCCGGCAATAAAAATTGCCCAATCTAGGCGATGTCCTTTATTGAATAAACTTCCACCCTGTATAAAGTATAAACCACAATAATTAAAACTCTTAATCACATTGTCAATTTAGTTACCCAGTTCCGTAAAAGCAATTCAGTTAATAAATAACTTCAAAGACAGATCCTGAAGGCATTTTCCACACTCTCTGAAAATAATTTACTGCGTCTGTACATTTGTGGGAACAATAATGGAAATTAGCGCATAAAAGTGTCTCGCGGCGAGTGGCTGGGGCAAGTATAGATAGGGCAGGCGTCACCTTTGTTGCGGCGGCGTCGAGAAGCACAGAGTGCAGCCACACACAATTCGCGCGCTCACTTTTAAAATAAGAACCATTCCTTTTCGCTAAAATGATTCCTTTTTTGCGTGAAAAGAACAACCATTATCATCTTTGCAAATAAATAGTACATTTTGAAATAAGTGGGGAAACTTTGTCATTGCAGTTCTCGACTCCATAACAGCCTCGCCTACAGGTTGGGTGAATTCCGCTCGGATGTCATGATAAAGTTTCTCCACTTGTTTCAAAATGTACTATTTCTATTAAAATGAGAGAAAGAAGACTTTTTCCTGACTTCATTTACTTGAGAACGTTTAGAAATTAAAAAGCGGCAGATCTAAGTTATTTCTGTTATTGCTCTTTTCCTTTTAATTTATACGTTTACATGAAAAAAAAATGCAGTTAACCAACTAATATCGAATACCGATTAAAGTATGTTTACATTCTTCATTTAACAAATGAACATGAGTTTATGAAAAAAACGTTAAAGCGCCCGCATACTTTATTATCAATATAATACGGCGAGGGTAATACAATTTTCGATACAAATGCGTTGCTTATTAACGCTCACGTATGGGAGCGTTTTTTTTTAATTTGTTCGCAGTTGAAAACGGCAAACTTTGACGTGCAAACTTTTTAATAGTCGACACGTAGAACTAAGCGTTGCCTCTGAACATACAAACTCTACGTTTTTATTGCGTCAAACTGTTTTTATACATTTAAACTCCATGTTATGCCATGAAACGGTTTTATTTTAAGTTTAATCAAACGATTATGAAATAAGTTTTAGGTTCATAAAGTCTCAAGTTATCCTTATAAAAGGTTTTAATTAATGTTTGAGCGCTTTGGTAGACCTATGTACATAATATTTCCCAATTATTAAAATCTTGGCAGTACTGCCTTAAAATCTATTCGCATGTGATTCCTAAAAGACAAGCTTGACGGGTGCTACCGGGAGGTGGGAGGGGGTGAATCGAGCGCGGTAACGTGTATCACAAATTATAAATAATAGGTGAACGTTATTTTTTCGGATACATATTTCATTTTATATTGTACGGGAACGCGTGGCGGGCGTCGCAGGGGTGGGGGTTAAAATAAAGAGAAGCGCAATTGAATTTTTAATATTTCATGAAGAGGGACGCAAGCGGGGCCCGAAGCAGTTTTAATGGGGTTACGGCGAACAGCGCGCGGTGGCCCAGCGCCTGCGCCCCCGCGAGTAGCGAGCGGCGGGTTACACGATACATTCATCATTTACGACTATTAAACTAATTAATAAACATACACTAATGCACTTAATGAAAAAATAAAAATGGTAAAGGAAAACATCGCGAGGAAACGGCATATCCTAACATTAAAAATTCGAAGACATATGACATCTGCGAGAGGAGTGGACCCAATGCGGCTGTCACAGAGCAGAGTCCTGTATCCCAACTGTGGGTACAATATAGGCTGGTCAGGCTTCTAGTGAACTGACCGGCTACGCGTTCTCCACATCCAAAGGTTTAACGAACGCTTTGAGGGCTGTAAAAGCGTCGGTCAAAGTACTCGCTCGCCCTTATTGGCCCAATGTAGATAACCTGGCACCCGTATTTCGGAAATGTTCCGTTGTGTGTGGCATGACATGGTTGACACCTTCCAGCCATGGCCCGGTACAAACATCGATTTGGCTGTTACTCAAATTTTTGCTGACATAATCTAGAAATGATGTTTTATTAACAACTTGCTCTGAAACATGATTAAGTTGCCTGTCAAGAAAATGGTTTACCTTAGGTAAACCTCTGCGTAACCCTTCGGGGATAACAGGCGTGATGTTATGTTCTCTCCAAAAACTCCTACTAGTAGTAACCCTTGTCCCGCGCCACCTATAGGGAGCTAGGCAGTCTCGTCACTCTTTAATCGGCCACCATCTAAATAATTATAATAAAATAAAGTGAGGCATTTTAACTTGGAACTTGGTCATTGTGTATCCAGAAGATAGAATATAAAGTCAGACATAAACCTGTCTGACTATATTACCGACGTTGTTATACCAATATCAAACACTTTTGTAGCAACAAAAAAAAATGAGCACCGGATTTCTTGAAATTGTTGCGACCTGGCTTTGAACCCCTGACCTACTACCAGAAACCTGCTCTTAATTCGTTATCGCTGTTTCAAATGAACTGCAATGTAATCATAGGTCCTAGCCATGAGTTCAGGACCATGATTAAGTGGTGAATATTGAGCCTCAAAATTCACCCCACATATTAACGTGTAAACTCTATAGATGTCCATTACAGATAGTCCTACGTCCTATAATAGTGTCTATCTACCTATATTCAATTAAAATTTCTCGAGCCCTATCGTGAATGCTGCTCATTATAATTTCCGCGGCCGTAATAACCTCGTCTGTGGTCTTACTAAAACAGTGTTTCGATATGATAACGATATGATATTGATAATTGAGGGCATTAACTATCCTCTTTTCTCTACTTAACAAGCCCACTCCTGGCTTAGTAGTCCTTCCTATCTGACTTCTCATTACGAATAATTATGCGCTATGCACAGTAACATTCTTCGTTCTTCCAATAACCGTCTTCTGCGATGTCCTTCTCACCGCTCTGGTTTTCTTAAATCTTCTTTCTTAGTTCAGGCGGTCTTCCTCTGGAATGCGCTCCCTCTGAATATCAGGATGGCCACCAGTCGGTTCACATTTAAAGTAAAAGCTCGCGAACACTTACTGAAGAAGCTGGCAGACTCGTCTCAAAATTAAATTGTTGTTAGTTTTCCTCTCTCTTTAATTTGTTTTATTTTGTTGGTATGTATGTATTTATGTATTTATTGTTATATATTATTTATAAATGTTTTCGTGACATTTTCTTTTATGCTGCACCGACTATGTTTTCTCTCTGCATCACCCTAAGGTAGACTGTAAGAAAATGCCCAAAGCATTAAGTCCGCCTTTGTACAGTGTTTTTTATACTTGTGCATAAAGTTTTAATAAATAAATAAATTATAATGATGACAGACATGGCGTTCCACGTGATGCGGCAGAGGGGACCAGTCTGGCCCTAGCAAACTCAAACCATTGATTCCAAACAAACTTTTGCCTACGTCTTCCCTCGCGTTATATTTGGAAATTATTCTATGGAAACGTTTTAAATATACCCTTTGACACTCAGGGGTAATGAAGCTTCCTGTTAGTTAGTGGAATCATTTTCGGAATCAGATCAGTAGGTCCGAAGCTTACCCTGCATCCTAACTTACAAACTTTACTTTGACTAGTTACAGACACTTCTGAATTGTCAAAGAAAGGTATTATCAAAAAAAAAAAGTTGAAATTACAGTCCCAGCCACGAGGCATAATAACAGCAAAAATACTGCAGTTTTTCCAAAGCGTTGAGGTCTGACAGACCGACAGACTCGCCTAGTGAGCAAAAAATCTGGTTATGAAGATTTCGATTCTTCGCTACTTTCTAACGAGGTACGGTCTCTTGGTTTAAAGAAAAGCAAGCTAAGAATTTTCTCTTTATTCTTCTTCGTCGTTGCTTCCAGTAACTTTCTTAATTTTCTTCTAGGTCTTATAAAACAAGAAATAAAGTTCACAGTCACCAAGTACAGACAACCATTTTGATATCAATCACTTAAAAAGGTGGAGACAGTTAAGCAGTTGGTTACTAACTAAACAATAGGTAAGTAAAGCATTACAATGTCTTGAGGCGTCACTTTATCATATCCGCGATCGCGTGGCGGTATCACATGGCCCATTCACCACATATAGTTTTGTTACTCGAGCATAATATCCTGCCCGGCATTATAATGTTTACTTTGGACACGTAACACTAATAATGAACGCATGCGCATCTATTCCGTATAATTATGAACATTGTTGTACTAATAACATATTTACGCGCTTGAGCGAAGTACCCGGAATCGTATTAGACGGGTTCTACAGAATTAGTAGAGCAATAATTGGCGGGGAATTTGAAGAATTCGGAGTCGTTGCCAAAAGTTGTGAGACTGAAAATAATTTTGTACCCATATGAAACAAAGGGTTTAAGACATCAATGTTCGATAATGAAGTTACAAGGTAAAGAAGTCACGGGGTCCGTCTGCAGAAGCACCCGCTATCCGCCGCTCAGACTGACCCACATCGCACAATACGCTTCCGCCTAGCGCCACGCAATTAAGCACACCAGACATAAAAAATTACCGAAACAAAAGCGAACGGGGGTCAATCCCCCCCCCCTCCCTCGTTCACCCCTCGCCGCAGTTACAATTTATCATAGAAAATAAAAATATGCAGAATTAAAAGAAAAAGGCACAAGAAATCGGAGCGAGAGGGAACGTTACTGCCGTCTGTCGAATGTTCAAAATAATACTATATATTTTTACTACCTCCCTCGGGAACAGGGGAGACGGTACGTCGGTAACCAATTAAAAAAAGTATTGCTCCCGATAAATGTTTGATGTTCTAGGTACGTATAGATCGGCGGGAGCCTACTGTTCTCCAGACGGCGTCCATGTATGACACAGAGTACTACATGCCAGTACAACCACATTTATTAAACTCCCGGCGACCAAACTGACAAAATGGATTTTCAACAAAATAGTTTGGGATTGGAACACTGCTCCTGCAACCATAGACCTCAAATTCTTCATTACCTACATTTTCTCCGAAACCTTTTCGAACTTCACATGAATCCTCATATTTTGACGTTTACCTTTCGAATGTAATCGAATGACCGGCAATGACGTCACACCCCATCAAACTTTCTTTATAGCCGCCCAAATTACACTAGTAAATTATTTAGCTCTAATCAAACTATACACTAATTATACGAGTAATTAATACATTATAAGTAATGAATAAGGCGGAGCGGCCATATTGTCTATTAGTGGCTTAATTAAAAAATATATTTATTATTTATTTTCCATTATCCATGAGGGGTGGTGGACTGCCTATTATTTGGTTAAGTCAATTTTTTTTTGTTTGTTCTGGTCGAACTTGATTTATTAATAACGGTCACAATAGATTAATAACTTGTTCATGTGGAATGTTAGTACTTAATACGTTCTGGTGCACTATATTGAAAATTTGCAAAACTTGTACATACCCTAAAAAGCTTGTCAACAGCAAAATATATTATTAAAAAAAGTGTTCCAATTAAAAATAAAAAGTTTTATATTATTAATAATTTAAAAGGAATTTTGCCAGATATTGGACTGTGAACGTTCTTGAAAATGCAAAGTTGCCCCTCTGCAATCTGGTATGAATCACTATATATAACTACACAAAAGCAAGATATCCAGAGAAAGTTATATTTATGTATTAAGCACTTTCTTTATTTCCTCACTAGAAATCGTATCCGCATCCTCAGGTAGGCGAGAGCAAGTGAAGAGCCAAACAAGCTATATCGCACAAGCAAACCACGATATAAATTCAATATTTTTTTCTACTCCAAACCCTCATCTCAATGGAATCCTTCTAATTAAAGCCCAGTGCTTGAACCAAAGTTTTGAATTGGTAATCATTTCGAATCAAAGAATTCTATTCATCCTTCCTGGTTACCTTTCAATGTGGCATCGAACGTTCGTCTGATCCCAATTAGTTGGTTACGTCGTCGCACGTACGTACTCCTATTGATAGTTTATTAAAATAATTACATTAATACGGAGCTCAAATGAGGTGCAATTTTTTCTGCCGTTCAGCCTGCAGGCTGCACTCGAGGGTGGCTCGTTGCATGCATTTACAAAAGTTAATAAATCGTTTTGTATTAATGTTGTATTATTGAGCTAATAAGTAGCTCTAATTAATGACATTATTTAACTGTTATGAGTTTTTATTTTTATTTATTATATTTAATTGTTTAAGAGAAATTACTTTGATTTATTGGATTGCTTTAAGCGTGCTGAGGAAGCGAATCATCATAATAATATATTATTTATTGTAATTGTGAAAATATTAAATAATGATGATTGTTTTTATCTTACATGCTCATCTTTGATTGTAGCTGGTAAGTTTAACACATGTTTGGTTGTGTTAATTGTCTTGTTTACTCCATAGAAAACATTCAGTTATGTCTTTACCTGTCTCGTGAAAATCGTGTAGTCTGTTTAACGCACTTCCTAATAACATTGCATTCTTTTCTGCACAATACCTTTCAAAAAAAATCTTTCATTTATTTCATTACATTTCCAACGCAACAAATCACAATGTTTCGTAGAATACACTCCCAAGATTTGACACATCTCGAATGACCAGCAAGTGCTCGCCAGTGTAATACAGCGCTCAGATAATAATATTTGAAGTGGTAGGGGGAGCATTCTCCACCAACTACACTGTCTGGCACACAAGTAATACCCACTAAAGGGAACAATGCGTTATCTCACCAACTACTCATATTACGTCACGGTGTCTACGTAACAAATACTGTCACAGAGTAGGGACGCGTTGAGGGATTTGCCGTACTTGATACACTGGTCCTTGCTACTCTATGTTCAGCTATTCATATTTTTCATACACTTTTTATTGAACCCCAAAGTTTTGTTTTGTGAATGGCTGTCTTGTCCCCGGCCGTGTAAACGTAGATTGTTAATGTTAAATATATATGTTATTTTTACGTTTATTGTTGTTTTATTCAGGTAGGATTTTGTGTTTGTTTAGGTGTGGAACTGGAAACTATGGTTTATTTTGTAAGTTTGTGAAGACGTGAAATAGAGTTCTTGGAGGGAAAGCACATTTGGATGATACGAATGGTACTGATGATGACCAGTTACTTCATTCAATAGAAATCTGGCGAAGTTCAAAGTAAAGAACCGGCGCTAACCCTACAGCGTGCAGCCACACATTCCGAATTCGAAAGAAACTTTTCTCTCCACTAAAATTGACGAGGTCGCGCTTTATAGTATTGCAGAGAAATATGAATGGAGGCAAACAGAAAAGCCAATGCACCTTTGATCTTTGTACACTGCGAGCCTCTCAGAGGCTACTCCCATTACTGCATGCAGATTTTATACTTTGTGACATTTTTGTGCGAACGGCGCGCTTCGTGTCCCCCCTCGCGCCCCCCCCCCCGTCACCCCTCAACCCCACCCCGCCACCTGCAGGGGTGCGCTACTTAGCTGATGACTTATTAAGAGTGCATTCTTCAGAGGTGTCTGCCTGTCGCGGCGAGTTTAATGACGTGGCTTGCAGACTGCTCTCTGATTTCGTACTTCGAGTGTGTCCCACTTTTAGTCACAATGCTTTGCGGTTTTGTGTAGTGTTTGTTCGCCGCGTGAGGGTTAAGGCTTTAATGTGATTTTCGGATTATTGGTTTGTGAAGATTTTTGATATTTGAGTTTTTTGTGTTGGCTTTTGGATTACGCATTGGAGCATTTCAAATTAACAGATTTACACTAGAGCCTAGTTATTTTTCATTTCTATTTAACTAACTCTAGACGAAAAAGGTGAAGACATAGCAGCATCAAAAACAATTGCTCATATATCTTAAATGAAAAATACAATCAATCCCTTCAACACCACACAAGAAATTGCAAAAAATAAATATATAAAATAAACACAAAATTCAAAAAAAACAAAAAAAAAAACTTTTGCACTAACGTGGCACCCCTATTATGAGCCGCGATTGATGCTTAGAAAACTTGCCGGCCTAAATTACGAGTCAGGGCTGTCAGTGCCGATGATAAAAGGTATCTGACAAAGGGATCGCAGAAAATTAAAAGGGCTCTGTTGTATTTGTTCGTCATTTCCGCGGCTTACACGCGATCGCGGCCTCGCTTCGTTGACCTTATAATTTGTTGATAGCGAAGAAAAACTTCCATAGATGCTCTGACGATATTTTTGGCAATATTTTGTTGGAAATTCTTAGTTATCGAAATGTTTTAAAAACAATTTCCTACTTTTTGTCAGCTGAAGAAAGAAGAAAGAAAGAAAAAACGTTTATTGGCACACGCCACAAGTACACAATACAAAATATAAAAAAGCAAATATATATAATAAAATTTAAAACTAACCAAGAAATATTGTGTGACTCACGGCTGCGCCAAATAGGCCCAGTTCAGCAAAATGCCGGACAACTAGTGCCCGACGCTGGTTTTCAACTGAACCTATATATACGTATATGAAGCAGGCTTGCCCTCTATCTTATAGGACTTAAAATAAGCGAAATTTGGGTGAAGCCACTGAAGCACATCACTCCCTAACCCATCAATTACAGGAGTGATCCTTGACATTATGCATCTCCATCAATTGTCTTGCTTTTTAATTTTTATACTACAACTAACCTCGTGGCTAAATAATAACAGCTGCTTGGGTCGATCGTCAGGTTAAGCCGCGCTTGCCTGGGTTAGTCTGTGGATGGGTGACCACCCATACATACCGAGTTTCCTCCGTGTCTCGGCAAGCAAGTTAAGCCGTTGGTCCCGGCTGTCATTTGAAGATCTTTGACAGTCGTTATAAGTAGTCAGTGGCCCGAAAGTCTGACAACCAGTCTTACCAAGGGGTATCATATTACCCAGTACTAACTGGGTTGTGGAGATCAGATAGGCAGTCGCTCCATATAAAATACTGGTATTTAGCTGCATCCGGTTAGACTGGAAGCCGACCCCAACCTAGTTGGGAAAAGGCTAGGCAGATGATGATGATACTGCAACTATTGCCAAGGCTGTCAAACTCTTGTCGAACAGTCGTCAAACTGTTGTCAGGTGCAGCTCGGCTCACGAAACTCACGATATCTGCTTGATTTCGACAGGTATCAAGCTGTTTCCGAAATATCTCGCTCACTGACTGGCAATACTGCATCCCAAAAATTTCATTTCCGCTAGTTCATAGTTTTGTCTGAGAGTCGACTTTATCATCAGAAAGACAGAAGCCACTGCTACCTTCGTTATTTTGTTTATTCATTTTATTTTCATTGGTATTCTGAAATTAGAAAAAAAAAATATTACTACCTCATTCTAAAGTTTCCAAATCATACCTTTAAAATATATTCACGGAAACATTAATTATGCAAACACAATCACAATTAAACAAAGTTCACGCCAAGTCAATTACAAAGCCATATAGATAACCGATGGATTCGCAAATACCTTCTTTTGTCTAACGGTACCCTAAACGGGGGAATTACAATCGAATCGAACCATTAACCTTTACAAAGACTAGTAAGAAACGGAACGTAAAAAAAATGTATGATGAATGCAATATAACGACTATTTTAATAGGGTTGTGTTCTTTGCTCGATAAATTACCGCTAATGCTGTAGATAGGCGACGTTTCTTTCATTGTGGAGAAATGCGAGTTTTTTGTTACAATGGTAATTACAGGCGTTCGCGTTTATTGCTGTTGACAGCATTGGCGTGGTTACGTAAACTTAAGTGTTTGTGCCACTCCTGGACTTAAGGGAAATTGTATATCTAAGGTTGGTAAATGTATTTGTCATCGGTCTGATTTGTTCCAAGTTTGAACTGTTTGGTAAAGTATGTTGTAACCTTTCTTTTGCTATTTATAAACGAGATTATTGACGTTACATATTGACGTATCTGCCGAGTATAAAAAACAGGCTAAAGTAAGAATTATTCAATTTATGACACCCTAAGTGGTAGTTAGACGCTCAACTGCAAGCAATTTAAGGCGAACTAATTTACGAGTAACAATAAAAGTTACTCAAGACATGTCGTAATATGTAAAAGGCACACGTTATGCCGGGAAAGCACACCATTCGCCATACTTAGTTGTAAACGCAAATTATACTTTCTTAAGTAATAGAAAAACGTAGGCTTACCCGCATGGGAAAAATATGTGTGCAACATAATATATGTACAGAAAAAACATGTGTACGCGCCTTTAAAGAAAACTAATTGTTATATGGGAGTAAGGGAATAATTACATGTGATAACTGTTTATTAACGATATTTACTGTTAGCTGAAAATAGCTATTGAAACGGACGAAATTTATTGGAAAACTAGTCTTTGCCCACTATTTCGTACGTACGTACTTAGAATTAAAAAAAATATCATTTCCATGGTAAAATGTAGCCTATATTTTAAGTTAGGCATCTAGCATTAGAGCGGTGAAAATTGCGTTCAAATCCATGCAGTAGATTTTGCGTGATGCGCGTACAAACATACAGACAGAAAGACAGACAGACAAAAATTCTAAAAACTGTTGTTTTGGCTTACTGTTGCTCTAATAAAGACCCCCATATGTTATTTTTTTCAATATCTTCTATGTACAGACATCGGACTGTAACAATTTTATTATATGTATAGATTGTATGTTTATGTTTGACAATGTTTCCACTAAGATACGTATTTAAATAAAATGTAGATTGAAATAATGGCATGACATTTTTATGGAATTTGAGAATAGTTTTTAATAAATACATACATATAAAAAAGTGTACCTTAAAATATATTACTTGGGCTTAAATTATTCGTAAGCTTCGCGATAGCAATCTGTCCTTAAAAAGATAGAGAAATGATAAATACTCTTTATTACATACAACTTACAACTTACATGTAACAAAAAATCGGTCCACCATCATCCGCTTACATTCAACCAAGACTGTCCTTTTAAAAGTGTTTCACTACGAACTATGTGATAAAAAACCAGTGTTTTAGGATGTCCATGAGCCCGGCTGTTTGCTGGGACAACATTTGTGGACACACCGCCGCTCGCACGTGCCATGCCAGTAGATGAGATTGGCGCTCCTCACGCGTCCGTTTGACTGACAAGCCCGAATTTTATTGCTACCTTTAAAAATAAATAAAGTTAGCACCCAAATCAAAGGCTTGAAAATTTCTAAAAAAACATTAGAAACATTTGATTGTTAGGACGGGAATTTGATCAATTTGACGTAGGGAATATAAAGTTGCTGTTAAAGTAGGTACGTACTTTAAATAAAGTCGCTCTCAATAATGCTATTGGTGTTGAATGCCACTCAATAATGCAACACCTCCGTGCGCCAAGTGCTAATGTTTGTTACAAAGCCAGCACATTAACATTAATTATAATTATAAGGAACCCTACATACTACTAAATTACTGACACGGTCCTGACATCAATTTTATTTACTATCGACACCTTAAGAGCTAATTATTTGCTGTGACTAACATTCGTCTATTAATTACCTCCGAGGTATTTAAAAGCTGTTTCTGTCGCCAACAATGGTTGACTCTGTGTGACTCCACTACTGTCCTTTAATACGGCGATCGCGTGCACCATCTAGTGCGAAAAGGGAAGCACTTTTCAAATGTAACGTGCTATTTTTTCACACACAGTTTCCTATACGAACTTTTACTCAACATTGTTTGTATGATTTTGTAAAACCATTTTTTATTTATTCGTAAATATAGCAAACGTGTGAGCTCACGAATGATGCAAAACTGACGAAAAAGTTCGACTTAAATTGTTTTGTTGTGTCGCATTCATAGCTTTCATATTTGTAGGGAGAAATATTTTCGAAACAACTCGACGGGGCTACCGGCGCGTTTATTTTTAGATATTGACAAAACTTTGTGGACAATGGCCATGACTGAGCTTTTTAAACTCACTTGCCTGTTGTAAAGCTTTTGTAAACTTCGTTTTATGCAATTTAACTGTAGTAGACGGTGCTTCTAAATGCAAATAACCAAACCAGCTGCTAAATAGGAAATTATACTTTAATATATTTTGCGGTCAGATAGTTAAAAGCCGATGATGCGCTCTATTCATTTCTTTAAAAAAACTTCAACGGTAGACTGGCTTCAACGATTGCCGGTTGCTTTCACATAAATATCACGTCACGGCATTAATATTTACTTTTCTTCATAAACTATTATTCATAAGTGTATTAAATGAATACAGTTAAGAATGTTAATTGCTCAGGCGGTATTAGATCACTTGCAGTTTCATCTTGTTGATAGATATACGTACATTGTGTACTGAGAAAGAGTTGTATTTTTTTATAGTTAGATGTATCTAACTATAAAAAAATATTACTATTATTATGTATAATATACATGAAGTTAGATGCACTTAGCAAATATTGAAATCGGTAGTACATCTGTAACGATCTTTGGAACTTCCTATTTTTACATATCCCAGCAATTTTAGATTGTGAAACTTTATTGTTGAAGTGAAAACAGATTTTCTTTAAAACATAAAGCATTAGAAAGACGTTTTCACTTATTTACAATCAATCAATTAATTCGCCTGAACTAAGTGATTGATCTATCCATTCGTACCATCCATTCGTACCTATAGTACTGTCAATCTGAACATCTAACAGTGTTGAATGAAATCCTAAAAAGGAAAAAGATTTTCTGTTTTACATAAAACCAAGCCAATCACTTTTTTTAGGATTCCATACAAAACTTTGGACTAGGAATGATTTTTAGAAAAAAAAACTGACATCAAAGTGACAGCATTGCTTGGGAAAAAGTAACTCGCTAAAAATCCGTAAATTTTCGCGGTAAGTGTCCAAATTGATATGGATAGGAACAGAACTAGCGCTCGCACTTACCTGTGATTTTGCATTACTGTCAAAAAACAGTGACCTTTATGTCGTTACAATAAGGTTGCTTTTGGGTTCGTGCTATTGACAAGCCTGTTAAAGTCACTGTTTAAGGACTGTAATTACGTAGTATTCAGTTCTACGGAATCTACTGTCTGATTTGTCAGATCTGAAATAAAATTCGTACCTACCGTCTTCAGTGGTTAAGGCCTCAAGGTCAATCAATTACGATTACGATAGTTTACTACTAGAAGCAAATCCGTGAAACTGAACTGTCTGATCGTTTGGTGTAGGTAGATGCGTAGACGCATTCGGTCGGACTGATCGTATTGGATTCATTTGTTTTAAAGTTGAATTATGACATAACAGAAATATGACTTAGCGTGTATTCTAAGATGAAGGAAAGGAGTAAATATGTAGATGTAAGTGTGTACATATATTTACGCTCGTGCATGTACATAAAGATCATGACCGTAGATAAATATGTAGCTATTACACTCGAGAGGTTAGTCAGCTGTCAACATGTCAGTATAAGAGCAGTGATTTTCCGTCCTATCATTTTCAACTTCACTGGCAATGGCCAGTGAAGTATGAATGCATAGAGCTTTACTATGATAACACATACTTATCATACAATAACATAGAATTGCTCGATGTAGGCAGTATCGCACTTAGTTGCAAGATGCATGCACCTCCTTGGATCTATCCTATACCTATTTGAGAAATCACATCATACACTAATCAAATAAATTATCTTCCAGCCTTGTATATTTTAATTCTCTGTTATAAACAGAATACATATATATATGAACGACAATATTTCGTCATTCCGTGTGAATAAAGTCGCACGAGGGTGCGATAAACCAATGGCAAACAATTTTCAAATATTTAACGCCTGTGTGTAGATGCTGTACAATATAATAACAACACTCGCATAGCTAAAGGTGGGTCGAAGGGGATTGTGAATCCTGCATTGTAGCAAGTGTACCTCCTCTTCGATATGCCTATACAGCTATAGGTGAGCAGGCGAGGAGACAGACATGGAATCCGAAAGCAACACTAGTCGAGCTTGATTCCAACTTCGCACGTGACAATTCTCCGTTCACGCCTTCATTATAAATCATTAAACCGAAGTTTTTAATTAAGCATTGTGCTCGCAAATATTCGAACAAGCGGAGGCTCACATACATACAACATGTCCGCATTAAGTTAATTATATCAGAATGTAAGTGACATTGTGCCTCGATTATGATTCGATACATTTTTATAGCGATCACATGGTGGGCATTGTTTGGCGTGGCGTTCTCGCCTCTCGGCTCGGTTTATTGCTTTAATAAAGTGATTAAATACCATGGCGTAAAGCCAGGGCTCGATACAGGCCGAGCTAATTTCGAAAACTTGTATTCGCTCCCTTTTAGGTCGGTCGGTTTTAATATGGGGTCAGTGACTGTAGATCCTGAATTAGAGTTGTAAGCCGCGAAGGCGCGAGTGTATGCGACAAGCGCGAACGCTCGAACCTGAAAAACTTCCAGCGTTTTTGTGACGATGTAAAATGTGTTTATTTTACCTTAAATTGTTTGTGAGACTTTTGAGACTTAAATCGATTGTCGGTCATCTCTGGGGCAGGATGTTTGAACGAACAACTTTATCGATCTTTGGTCTAAGTTAAAAGAAATTACGAGATTTAAGTGCATTGATCTTCTTCCAGAACTCGCCTTATATTTCAGTAGTCTAAACTTCTATTCAAGCTCGTTTGTCTTCCATACTTTCAAGGAGCAAACAATCAGCGCACGTTCGTAAATTAGCTTAGTTGTGTGGTACTTGGTGAGTAAGTTGTGTTAAGTCACAGGTGTTTTGGCGCGGACGCTAAAAACATTAACGGGCGGCAAGTGTCATTAGCAGCGTAGCGCGGCGATAGGCGCGCGCGGCTGCGACGGCGGCGGCGGGCACGGCGCGTGCATGCGGCGGGCGCGGCGCGTGCATGCGGCGGGCGCGGCGCGTGCATGCGGCGGGCGCGGCGCGTGCATGCGGCGGGCGCGGCGCGTGCATGCGGCGGGCGCGGCGCGGCCACGACGCAGCGCACCCCTCCGCCACTTTTGTTTTTGTTGCCTTACTTTTTTCTATATGAAGGTCCACTCACTTATTCATGCGAGCGGGATTGTAATTTTTTTCTACTTTTTGCATGCGCCGTATATAGATATTTTGGCTACCTCCTATTTTTTCGTGACTATAAAACTGGGCCGGGGTTGTGCGCTTTTTCCGCGGCACCCCTGCCCGCCGAGGGGGGTGGAGGGTGCTCGCAGTTAGAGAATTATTCATTGCCTACCCCCGCCGAACCGGCTTTCCGTTATTTCTGTTTGTTATGAATTATGTCCGATGACTTTTCCCGACGCCCCGTTTCTTTCGTTTTCACTAATTACTTTTTCTATAGAAACTATAAATCTTCATTCCTTAATCGAGTTGGGACTTGGGAGTGGAGGCGCGCGGTAATGACATTGGTCGCGTGGCCCTCCCGCAATCGCCCTCACTCGCCCTCACTCGCCTCATGCTCGCGCCTTGCTCTCTGTCTGATAAATATATTCGTTTGTGATAAAACATTGTTTTCCAGTGTAAACTGACGTACTAAACGCTAACAAAAGATTCAAATTCACACTCTGCTGCCTACTAAAATATGTAGAAGAGCTCGCTCCCAGCCCGGAACAAATTTGAATTTCATATGTATGTTTCGCCTATTACGGATGCACTCATTAATATCTTAAGTGATGTGTGG